>KN837148.1:0-97652 GCA_000827215.1 Sphaerobolus stellatus SS14
ATCCCCAATCGGTCAACTAAGCCCGTGCCGACTAGGGAACGTCACTAGGGAATGAATTGAGTAAGGCTATTGTCTTTCTGAACTACTATGGCTACCAGAAATATTAACAGTGCCCCCCATAAACCCCTTCTCTTCCTTCTGTGTTGTTCAAAAGAAATTGGTGTCTCGGAACACAAATCTCTCTAGCTCTCTGTAGTCTGGTCTGTCCTTCGCACCTGCCCACAGCCATGCATCTAACTGAGGCAATGTCAGCTTCTTAAGCCAAGCAAACTCTTCTGCCTCAATCTTATGAGCTTCTTCGAGAATAATCTCGCAAGCGTCAATGGCAGCTGCACGAAGAACATATGAATCATCCACGGTCAAAATTGGCCCTTCCTTTGGCTTCAGATTTTTGAGCTTTTTCAATTCCTCGGGAGACAATTTCGGCGCCACATCGAGTAAGGTATCTAGGTTGCTTTGCGCTTTGAACGATGGGGGGACTGAAGGTAACTTGGCATTGGAAAGATCAATGACTCCCAAATGGACCAATATAGAGGGTATGACATTGTCGGCGAAGATGGGGAGGTTCGATGCATCGAGAGCAGGTATCCCGCTACTTCCCAAACCTAAACGCTGTTGTATCCCATGCAAGAGGAATAACGCTTTCTTGAATACGTAGATTGCTAATGCCAATGCGTAAGCCAAATAATTAATCTTTCAAAATGACTCACGTTGTCCATTTACAAGTGCCATGTCCCTAAATGCAGGGATGGCCCCAACGATCTGTTGAAATCGTGCTTAATCAGAGTATCAAGCTCCTAAAAGAAATCTAATACCTTTTCTAACACAGTCTCCACATCCACTCCTTTTCCATTTCGTTTGCCTACCCTCTCTCCTTCCTTCAAAACTTCAAGAATAAAGCTCCCCAAGTCTGGATATCCTTGAGAAATAAGGATTTCCCCAGTTTCATTCAACGTAGACGTGACAAGTTTGACAAGTTCAAACAGCGGTCCACCCACTTCACCCACTATGACACCCGGTATACTTTCATGGGGTCTCTCAATGTGAGTCGGAATGTTCATCATGTTGGCTACAGTGCCCGTACTGATATCCTTTAGTGCCTTGGCAGATAATAGATCAGAACCGTCAGAAGATGAAGAGATGTATAATCCTAGGATCAGAGCCCGAATAGAGTCCCAAGCTCCCCGACCGGTCTTCTCGTGCAATGGAACACGGAAGCCTGAACCAAAGTTGACGAGAGAAAGGACAGATATCACGTTGAGCTCTGAGAGCTGGGAGGGAAAATTAAGAGGTAGGGCTAAGCCATGGTTTTGGGACAGTTTATCGAACGTGGAAGAGAACGCCTTCGACTTTAGGAAGCGTTGAATCCCTTCATGCGATATCTGCCGGTAGACCACGTATATGAAACTTAATTATAGTAATAATAATAATAAAATTTCATCGCAAGCTTACAGTAACTCCAGATAACTCGCGTAAAACACAAGACGAAGTACGGATCGCGTTAAGATAGCCTCCAGGAGGTGGGAATGGACAGTCGGACATGGCAGCTAAAGAAAGGCGGACTTCTAAAACATCCTGCTCTACCGAAAATGCGCGGACTCCGGACGTTACGTGCTGTTACAAGATTCTCAGTTGCACGTCCTCAGACTGTTGCAAATTCTACGCATATTGGCTTCAGATTCTACTCGGCCGAGATCAACGGAGACTTGACGGCACGATTACAGGCAGATCTCAAAACTGCATTGAAGGCTAGGGACTCTGCAAAGTCCACAATTATTCGGGTGAATGCTGCGTTCTATCGTCCCTTTCAATTCACGTCTAAATATTCGATCAGTCTGTTCTTGCGGAAGTCTATAATGCACAGAAGCAGGTAGCACCTAAGACGCTGACATCCTCAGATGTGGCCGCTGTGGTACGAAAAGCTGAACAGCGTCGCGTGAGTCTATCTTTCATGTGGTCTGTTCCCTATCTAATGTCGCAAATTCTCACTTAGTTGGATTCTGCAAAACAATTTGAAGAGGCCTCCCGGTCAGACCTAGCCGAAAAAGAGAAAGAAGAAGCTGCTCTCCTGGCCTCTTACCTTCCTCCTGTGCTTAATACAGAACAAATCGATACCATCTTACGCAAAATCATCGCCTCAGCTGATCGAAGCCAAAATCCTAAGAAAGCAAAGGGTCTCGCATTAAAAGCATTCTTGGGCGAAGTGGATAAAAGCACGGTGCAAACCGACGTTGTCAAACAAAGGTTGGAGGAGTTATGGAGTGCTTAGGAATATACTGCCTATTTATTTTCACTATTGCAATGAGGATGCGAATAATATTAAACTACAATGCTGGATATACGAAGATTTATTATGGTTCAGGTGCGACCGTAAAGGGTTCCGGGATGGCTGGAGCTGCGGTGGGATCCGTTGGGCCCACCTGTTCGGGTTCGACAGCTACTGCCGCAGGAACCACGGCATCTGTATGCTGAACCGCAGCTGCAGCAGAAGATGGTCTTGCCTGTGTCTGGGAAGCAGCGGAGATTTGAGAAGAAGATACTTGCACTCCGGCTGTTGATGTTGCGCTCCCACTTGCCTCCGCATTCTGACCCGACGGAGAAGCCTGTGACTGAGAAGGTCCTGCAGTTGCAGGTCCAGCTCGAACAGGAAGAACACTCCTTATACGGATGAGTTCCTCTGAACATCGCCACATGACTCCCTGTATATTCTCCAACGCACGTAGCCTTTCGTCGATAGCTTCCCTTGTCAGTGTATCCAGGCGATCAAGTTGCTCTTCAGTTAATGTCTGCGGCAGGGTACGTAAATCCGGCAACTGTCCAGAACCAACCAGGTTGTAAGTCCGTGGCGTTCGATACGAAGAGCCATAGCCTGGATATTGATTGTTGGGGGGCCTCGTGTAGTTCACATTCGGAGGAGGCACAATCGTTGCATGCGTAGAAGCGGGATCAAATAAGGGGATGAGGGATGGAACAGCACCTCTAGGCGGTCGGGGTTGTGCTTGCGACTGAGGCTGAGGAGCAGTCGAAGCAGATTCTGGTCGTGTAGTCGACGAAGTGGCAGTTGTACCATTGGCAGGCATGAGACTTGGTTGGGTATTAGTCGTCGAAGACGGTCCAGGAACAGTAGGTGTAGGAGTTAAGGGTATGATGGAAGGCACCGAATCTGTTCGATGCCCCGCACCAATTGGTTCTATGGGGCGTCTCTCTGAGACAGGGGGAGGTGTTGCAGAAGAAGTTGCTGGGGTTTGCGTACTAGCGATGGAACCACTTGTAGACGGGGATCCGAACCTGCGCAAAGCGGCCAGTGCGGCTGCTTCACGAGGAGTAAGATTACTGCCATCGGACGCTCCAGCACCAGATGTGCTAGAAGATGTAGTAGAGGTCTGCTCATTCGAAGGCGATGCAGCGCCACTGATCTGCGTTTGAGTGAAGGAAGTGTTCGCCTGTGAGTTGGGCGCATCAGTCTGCGTCACAGGAGTTGGTGGTCGAGCTGCCGGTACGGGCTGTGCCTGAGGGGGTTCAGGTGCTTGCGGCTGAGGGCGTTGAGCCTGCTCAAGTTGTTGCTGAGGCTGACCCCATGGCTGCCACTGGTTACCAAGGTAAAAGCCCTGGAGTACTTGGACTGGAGCGGGAGGCTGTTGTTGTTGTTGTTGCTGCTGTGGAGCATAAAAACCAGGTTGCTGCCATGGTCCAAAGGGATTTTGGCCGGGATCTTGTAATGGGATTTGATTAGGTAACTGATTGAATCCTTGAGGACCGCCAGCAAATTGCCCTGGGACGATGGGAGGTGCAACCGGTAAGCCAAGCCATCTAGCCAGGCGTCCTTGACCTTGGGGTGGTTGAGCACCACCGAAACCCTGCAGTTGAGGGATAGCACCTAGTTGAGGAGCTGCAGGACCTTGACCTCGGGCCTGTCCATTTGGCTGAGCTTGACGAGTCTCGAGTACATTTCGACGACTGAGTATCAAAGATCAGTTCTCCGCACAACGCATTGCAGTATTCAAGAACTAACCAAGTGGGACAACTCTGTTGCCTTTCCAACCATGAACGTAGACAATGGAAATGAAAGACGTGTCCACAAGGAAGCTTCTTTGGAGTGTCGTTAATCCCGGCTTGGGGACGTTCTGCAGCAGGTGCAGCTGGATCACGAGCAACCATTTCCTCACGACAAATAATACAAGTCCTGTCGTTCATCAAGTTCAATTCTTCCGCAGTTGCGTTAGGGTATCTCTCGTCCATGTTTCGGGTCGCTGTGCGATATCGAACGAGATCGCGACAACGTTGGAAGAAAGAACGAGCAGTGATGTAAATGTCCCGTATAATGTTCAAGGGCAGGCCATAGTATGTCAGGACGACGAGGAAGAAAACCAAATAAGTTATAAGCTTCAAGAAGTCTGATAGATAGGTTAGCGGCAAGTATAATAAAACAATTAGACCAGAATGAATACCTGTTGCAAGTTCCACGTAGAAGATATACATGCTCTTATCTTCCCAAATAGGGGCATTTTCTCCGCCATTTCTGCCTGCACGACGTATATCGTAGAAAATGATGAGATACTTCGCCATGGAATTGAGCAAGCTTGCAATAAGGATGGCATACTAAACTTCGTTAGACGAGTATTGCTAGAGAACTGTTTTTACTTACTTCACTAGCGAAAAGAATAATTCCACCAATGCCATGTGTTAAGATATTCTCCACGGCGAAACAAATCATCACGATGTCAAGGCACCACAGGGAAAAGAACAGAACATTCATGCGAATGTGGAACCAAACGTTTGGACCAGGATATTGAATTTGATCCATCTATCGCAGGAATAAGATATCTGTATTTCAAAATAGACTGTAGACTGACCCATTCAATTCTGAAGCTCATTAACCAGTGGAAACATTTGACAAAGAGCAAGAACCCAAACATCACACCAAAACTGACATCGAATTCATCGCGAAAAATAGTAAATGCCAGCAAGGATTCGGTGAGAAAGAACCAGATCTTATCGTATAACCGCTACAAATGGTGGTTGAGTTAATATGTGTAAAGATAAGCTGGTGAGGTGTCATACCTCAACTTCAGTTGTACGTAGGGATCCAAAGAATACTTGCTGCAGAACACGACCAACTAAAAGCGAACATAAGAGACCGAAGTTGGCTAGAACCTGAAGAATCACTTTAGCACGGCTAGCGGTGCAGTTGAAATAACACTCATACCAGGACGCTCCTATTGCTTCGCGACAAATAAACCGCAATGGAATAGAAGTTGCTAAAGTTCCAGAAGGCATTAAATATAACGAGAGAAACGGCCGACGTCGAAAAGACTGCATAGAGCAAGAGTCTGCTTCAAGTTCAGCAGGAGTCTTCCGAAAGTAAATGACGTACTAACCTGTTACTTGCCGCCAAGTGTGTGTACGGTCGAAGGATATCCTATTTACGCATCAGCTTCCATGACTTCGAGTTTGTAGGAATCTTACCTGAACCCGAGGCATAAGGGAAGGAAAAGCGGGCTGCCTGTATATGTGGCGTGCACCCGAGAACACGACAATGTGTACGTGTCACGCCCTGGCGCATCCTGACATAAGCCGATGAGGTGTAAGTAACGCGACCAAAGCTCAACCACCTTACTGATCGATACCTACGACATTGACAAGAGTATACTTATCTAAACCTGTCTACGTGTTTAGAATAAGTAACTAATTTCGAATAGAGATGTTTCCATCGTAGCGCGGGCGGTCCCAGCATTGACGGCCTACTATTCATCATAGTCTTCCCATCCCAAGTTCCCAACATGCCGTTAATACGACCTTTTCTTTCTTTCTCTATCAAACGCAAAGACTAGCGAATCGACATGGAGCGGGCCCATGACGCCTTGTTTCCCATTCCACCTGAACCTGCATATTCAACGAGTTTGAGTGCTTATAGGCAATGTATGCCCTGTGAAATAACTATCTATGTCTCTTGACTTCCTAAAATTACCAAGCGTGTATTTAAAAACAATTTGTATATAGTTCAATATGGCACGAAGGAGGCAACACCTTGAGCGCTATATTGAATGATGTGGACTTAAACTAGTACTTACATGTAAGTAGCCGGAGTGTTCAAGTCCGACAGCTAGATAACTGCACCATACAACTAATGGAGAGCTCGGAAGCAGAGTGGGTTTACCCTCTTCCTCACATATCTCTCTTTTTCTTATGTCGAGTTTTCCCCGAAGGCGCAACCCCGCTGCATCAACTGACAGGGATAAAATGATGCAGCCTCACTTGCTAGAGCAAGTGAAACCTACCAGGCTAGAAGCTGTTATCCGTAACAAAGCTATTAATCAAGGGAGAATCCGCGCAATTATGAGCTCATTCGTACTTGCTATCCTTGTTGTTCTGTATCGCGGGATTCCTCACAAGAGTGGCCGCGTACCGAACACCTACGCACTATGCTCACCTCAAGGAAAAATATACACCGTGGATCCCTCCCGTAGCCAGACGGACTGTATATTGGTGCATGAAGGATATATTTTTGCGACAGGCACGTTAGGCAAGTCCATGTTCTGGTTAATTAATGAAACCAGTCTAACCTCGAGTACTTTATGACAGATGAGGTGAGGCAAAAATGGAAGAGCGAGACTGGCAGCAGAATTGTTCCTATTCGATTGACCAAGTCAGATTCTATCGTTGTTCCTGGTATGACAGACTCTCATGGACATATTTTGGAATATGGCAAGAAATTGATGCTGGATCTGGATGAACTGCCTACACGTCAAGGCAAGTCCTAGGTCTTATTGTGCGTGGAAGTACCCCAGTAACTCGTTCAAACAGAAGCGGTGGAACGTATACGGGCTTATATTGAAGCGCGTCCAAGTGTATTAAATAACACAGATGCGTGGATTGAAGGTGGAGGTTGGGACCATACTAGTTGGCCGGAGGGAACTTGGCCAACAGCAGTAAGTATCACCTTTCTGACGCCGCCGTGATAATGATCTCCGCATCTTTCTTTGATTTCAGGCTGATCTCGAGGCTGATCCTGTCGTGCGCAATCGTCCTATTGTTCTTCTTAGCAAGGACGGTCACGCTTTCTGGGTCTCACAAAAAGTAATTGACCAAGGTGGACCGTTTCCCGACAATGTAGAAGGCGGTGTTATATTTCGCGATTCGGAAGGACAGCCAACAGGTAAAGATCGATTCTAATCAACCATGGCTTGCTAATGGGATGCCTAGGAACCTTCCTTGATAGGGCTATGGACTCCATTCATCCACCGCCTTGGACTGAAGAGCAAAAGCTTGAATATTTTGAAGCAGCTGTTCAAAGTGCCCTGGCAAACGGATTGACAAGAATAACGGATGCAGGTCTTAACAGCGTCCTAGTGGATTTCATTGAGAAGTAATATTCCACTTTGCTCCTTCGTTTGCGGTGATTTACATAATATCTTTATTTAGTTTTAGTGATCATAACATACTTCCTGTGAGTAAATTAATAGAATGTCATCATGTTTCCCTGGATTCACCTGCCGCAGATACGGATTTATGCAATGAGACCCTTCAATGAATCCCAGTCTTACTGGGGCAAGGATGTTCCTAAAATTCTGGAGGAAGTCGACGGAAGATTTACAGCTCGTAGCGTCAAGATATTTGCGGACGGTGGGTTCTTAAATACATTCATTTCTTCCGACATATCGTCAACTTCTTGTGGCGATCAGGCGCTCTTCGGTCAGGTGGTGCTGCAGTACGTCGAAAAAAGTAGTTACTCCTTTAATCAACTGACATTCAGAAGCTTTACGAACCCTATTCGGACAATCCCAGTACAAGAGGATTTTTTAGAATCGATCCTGAGATACTGAAAGATGTTATCCCCCGCTTCTTGAAAGACGGCTGGCAAGTTGTAAGGGTTGCATATGACGTTTATAGAAGCATGATACTTACATATTCCAATAGAATACTCATTGTATTGGCGATCGAGCCAACGGCATGTTTATTGACTTATTCGAAAACATTACAAACCAAGTCAACCTTACAGCGTTGCGACCTCGGGTTGAACACGCTCAGATACTTGCCCCTGGCGACTTTTCACGCATGGGAAAAGTTGGAGGTGACCTTTCTATTTTCAGCTTGTACTTGATGACTATGTACTGACATCTACATAGTGATTGCCAGTGTTCAGCCAAGCCATGTGTAAGCAGATTCTATCTGGATCGTCCCGCCTGACCACTTATCGACTCCTTGAAGCATTGATGATATGCCATTTGTCGAAGATAGATTGGTGAGCATAAGAAGCTATACGGCAGTATTGGTATTGAAGAAATTCAGGGCCCTGAGCGTGTAAAAGGCACATACGCCTTTCGGACTTTGATTCAGAACGGGGTCCCCATAGCGTTAGGAACTGACTTTCCGGTCGCAAATATTAATCCAATGGAGACTTTCTACGCTGCTGTTACTCGTCTCTCACTGGCAGGCGACTCGCCTCACGGCCCTGAAGGATGGTTCCCTGAACAGCGATTAACGCGCGAGGAAGCACTCAAAGGTATCCATATATTTCCTAGTTCTATTAATAATATGTGGAAATAATTTTTCCACCTTCAGGCTTGACCCTAGATGCAGCGTATGCATCGTTCAGCGAGATAACGACGGGCTCACTCACCCCTGGAAAACGAGCAGACTATGTTATTTTATCCAAAGACATCATGTCAATTCCTCCTGCCGACATTCTCGCGACGAAAGTCCTTGCGACTGTTATTGACGGCGCAGTTGCTTACGGGAAGATATAGACTGGTATAAGTAGAATCTAGATTGCATTTGGTTGCTACTAAGTATGTAGTACTTAGAACTATCATGAGTCCCAGATTACATACTTGTTGAGGAACTTAATGTATATCCATTTTATAGCAGGCTAGGGTTTATATTAGCGCATTTGATTACTTTTTGAATATCAAATCATTTTAATTCTTTCTTAATGGAGGCGTTAGCAGATGTCACATGTGACCGCACGTGACAGCACGCGTCCTTTTACGACGCGATCTCTCAGCTCTGTTTCGCGTCCACATACAATGCTACCTCTTACAACGACGGAAAATCAGAAGAAACGCAAGTCTGATGGCCTGGACAACAATCCTCATCCACCCAAACAAGCCAACTATGCAGACAGCACGGAGGATACACCGATGCGTAATCGCATAACCTATTGGAATGTTCAGTGGTACATATCTGGTAGATCCTCGCGTCCCATTCATATACTTATTTGTTATCTAGGCGCGCTCCTCAAACCAAGAAACATAAGACTTGGGATGGTGATTCTGTAGTGGCCATAACGTCCAGTGCTGAAGGCGGCGTTTGGTGCACTCTGTATGATGGAGAACGGAACATGTATGTTCTTATCATCGTTTAAGCTTTGCTCCTTATTGACTGTCTTGCATCCAGCCTCTCAAGATCTCGACTCAAGCTTTTTTCAGTTAAAATAGGCGATACCTTCAAAATGGGGGAGAAAGAATACGAAGTGGATTTCCAGATATCTCGCAAGGACTTTGATTCCGGGATGTACTTCGCAGGAAAAACATCCTCCGTTCCGGTACCATGCAGCTCTGCTCCATCTCCTGCGGCAAAGAAGCCATTTGCGCGTATAACCCCATCTACCACCGTCCGCAAAGGCATATCCTTGCACCCGGTCAATCTGATTAAACAGACTGCTCGAACCGAAACCGTTGACGATCTTCCAAAGGCAAAGTCGACAGAACATGATGCGTATTGGACTATCAATTGGTATAAGTTATTTCCACCCTGAAGTAGACATTTTGCTCATAGTCATGTTCAGGAGCAAAGCAGGTTCTTCTAAGAAGAATAAATCTTGGGAGAATGACGGATACTTGATGTTTAATGAATCCTCTGTTAGCATGCTTTCTGAATCGGGCAAATCGTGAGTCCACCATTAGATTTTAATTTCTGAGCTTTCCTTTCGAACGTCATCTTTCCTGAACTAGGCTGGGTACTTCGACTTGGAAAGGACCCCAGCCGTACGAAGGTTTAGAATGTCATCTAAATGGCAAGCAAGTAAGTTATCGCTAATAGTTTCTTTTGTAATTACTAATTGTAACCGAAACGAAAATAGGTCAGACTTGATAAACCTGTTTCCTTGAAAGAAATACCTACAACGATGAAAGACAACGACCTTGAATCTGTCCAAATTCAAGAAAATGCTCCAGCAGTACTTCCACCCCCTAAGAAATTTGTCGCGCCGGTGTCGTTCTATGGGGCCCCACCACCGAAAGTGCCCTCTGTAGCCCCAAGGCAAGTGCGTAGCTCATCTATCTGCATTATTTACTTACATGTAGTAGGCATGATCCAGACGCTGAAGGGGCAATAGTTTTGAAAGCTCCGAACAAAGCTCACGAGGTGAAATATAATAAGAGGTCCGTGAGCGCATGTTTGCCTAGTTGAGAAGCCGCATACTCACATTTACATTAGAAATCGACCAGTAGTTCCTGTAGTGCTCGACCCATCACTTGCAAAACACTTGAGACCGCATCAGGTAGAAGGTTAGTTACCTTTCATTGATACGAGAAGGAATACTTCATTAAGATATCCTGACCAGGTGTCAAGTTTATGTATGAGTGCGTGATGGGCATGCGAAAACATGAGGTATTTAATTTGCTACATATCACCTCTCTCACTGAACCCCGTCAGGGTCAAGGTTGCATTCTCGCAGATGAGATGTAAGAATTCTACGGTTGCATCCAGTCATACAATCGCTTACAACTTTGTTTTTAAGGGGGATGGGTAAAACACTGCAGACCGTAACTCTTATTTGGACTCTGCTGAGTAAGTGATCGTGATCTGAATACGTTTCATGGATATTCATTTTTGCTCTCCAATAGAGCAATCGCCATATGCCACCGGAAGCCCTGTTATGGGGAAATGCCTCATTGCATGCCCCGTATCTCTTGTCAATGTAAGGAATTGTCGGTCTAATATCTAACCTTCCCTACTGAATTCAGCTCAGAATTGGAAGAAGGAATTTCAGAAGTGGTTAGGGAGGGATCGTGTCGGCATTTTCGTGGGCGATAAGGACAAAACGGTGATTAAACAATTTGTCAACTCGTAAGCCATACTGCTATCTCCTGTTTTTATTTTTATTAACTTCTAACATTTTTTCTTCTTTTAGTAAAATCCATCAGGTTCTTGTGATAGGTTATGAACGTCTGAAAGGTGTCATGTAAGGAACACTGTTACATAGCGATGGTCTCTTCTCACATGATTTATAGGAATGACCTAGTTTATTGCCAGTCAGTGATAAAGCCTTGTGAAAATATTGATATGTATTGATGACATTCCTCTAACGCAACAGACCGCCTATTGGCTTAATCGTCTGTGATGAAGGTATATTCTATACAGCATTGTGCGCATTTCTTTGCTAATGCACCCGGTACAGGCCATCGGTTGAAATCAGCCCAAAGCAAAGTCAATCAGATGTTTGACAAATTGAAAGTTGGGAGGAGAATAATATTGTCCGGAACGCCAATTCAAAATAATCTTGAGGAGCTGCACGCCATGGTATGTAATTACTTGAGACAGAACTCTCAAGCGCATTTTGACGCCCTTTCCTGCAGACCGATTTCTGTAATCCAGGACTACTAGGTTTATAAACTTCAATGCGTATATGCATCTTCTAAAACACAAACACTATTAGACGATTATTCCTCTTTCAAGCGCCTTTATGAAAATCCCATCATGAAGAGTCGGACGCCAGGATGTTCTAAGAAAGAATTGGAACTCGGGAATACACGATCTGCCCAGGTTATTCGATCGCCTTTATATGTCGATTTCTTTTACTAAACATATATATTTAGTTGCTTGCAATTTGTAACAGCTTTGTGCTACGAAGGGATGCTGGTATCTTAAACAATTATCTTCCACCAAAATGTATGTGTGGACGTTTCATTTCCCGCTTTAACTGACATCTTTCAGTCGAATATGTCGTTTTCGTCAAGCCTACTGAACTGCAACTATCCGTATATGCACAGATATTGGAGCCTACTTCGTTGAACACACTTATGAAGGGCCCAATGGCTCGATCTTTAGCCATGATCAATAAGCTCACCAAGATATCGAATAGTCCTCTTCTCCTTCGCGTGAAGGATGATGACTTGAAGATTGATGAGAATGAAAATAGCGATGCGGGAAGCTCCAGCAACGTGCAAGATGCAGTTCGCCTCTTGCCCAAAGGAGCAAGTTTGGATGATGTCTCTCTTAGTGGTAAATTGACTGCGTTAGCGGATATTCTCGGGCAACTTCGTAAAGTAACAGTCGAGTCTTATATTAGCTTAAGCTATTCACTAACGGAAATCGCAGAATACAGAGGAGAAATGCATCGTGGTCTCCCATTATACAAGTGCTCTGGATGCCATTCAAGCATATTGCGATAAAAAGAGATACACCTATGTACGACTAGATGGGTACGTTTTTTAAGCTAAAATACCATGGACATTCTTCATTAATACTCATTGCATCTCATAGACGCGTTCCTGCAACTAAACGACAACCTATCGTCGACTCGTTTAATAAGAGTCCACAAAAGGAATGCTGTGAGTCATTACCTTATATATTCTAGTAATTTAAGTTACTCAGTCAATTCTAGTCATTTTTTTGCTTAGTGCTAAAGCTGGTGGCGTTGGGCTCAATCTCATTGGTGCTTCACGACTAGTGTTGGTAGACAGGTAAGTATAGATCACTATCATAGACAGGCCTTGTGGAGTTGATTAATATCCCAACCAGTGACTGGAATCCGAGGTCTGTTTACAATATTTATATGTTTATGAAAGTGACTAAATGGAACTCCTTTTTAAAGTCATGACTTACAAGCCATGGCACGCATCCATAGGTGGGCGAGATCAATAACTATAATCGCAACTAAGTTCAAGCTGATACGCATTTGATAGGGATGGTCAGAAACGACCGGTCTACATCTATCGGCTACTCACAACAGGTACTATCGATGGTATGCCTTCAGTCGGATGATCCGCGTCCTTGAATTAATATGTTTGCACGTTAGAGAAAATTTACCAACGACAAATAATCAAGATGGGACTTAGTGACTGTAAGCCTCACAAAGCTTGATTCTTCCCTTTTGCGTCTAATATGTGTTTATAGGCTTGATGGCTGGTCAGTCGCGTGATGGATCGAATTCGAAAACAGATTCATTCTCACCAGAAGATGTATTAAAGAAGCTCTTATATGTTTTCATTCACATAACTGATTTCGTTTACAGCTTCGCGACCTTTTTAACGTTCATTCACGTACACCTTGTCATACTCATGATCTTTTAGGATGCATCTGTGCTGGACCTGCTATTGTCTCGCAAAACAAGGATGAAGACTCCGACTCAGAGAATCCCATCGGTTGGATGATCGCTTCTCAAGTGAACTCTTCGCAGCTAGACAGAAAGGTGAGTCCCATTTTCAAGAATTACTAAGCCTAGCGGTTTAATCATGTGGCCTTTAGTATGCCAAGAAACGCAAAGCCGAACTTGCCTCACTCGGTGAATGGACCCATATCAACTGCATGATTGCTTCTGCAAGGAGCCAAATACACGACGATATACTTCGGAAACTAATTATCCCCCCTGGTGTCGAGAAAGCGTTGACTTCGGATTCACAAACTCAGTCCCGCAGTCAAAGACTTTTGGAAGAATTTGATTCATTGGTTGATACTGACAACCTCAAAGATGAAGAGGGTGCTGATATGTCGGAAGTTCCTGGCGGGCGAGTAACATACGTCTTCGAGAAGAGGTCTGATTCCTCCTTATGATGATTATGATTTCTTATTGCTGTCTCCGAGTCAGCTGTACTGTTTCCAATACCCTGCACATATATGTATATTAATTCACTGCTACTTAGTTTATAACGAATAGAGATGCCAAAGACTAAACGTTTAATTATAAAGAATCGAGCTACTTACCGTATATTTGATTCAGATTCCAAGTTGGGTTCGGGACGTGACGCGAGTACCTGAGTGACTGCGAACCTAGGGACTCACCGGTAGTAAGTACATAGTATAGGTCACCCACCCTTCGTCGTCACGGTATGACTGGTACTATTAACTGCGCAGTTACTCCTATTCCCTCCACTGTTCACAAAAAAGGGGCCCAATCAGTTAATGGCTCCTCCATCAAACATTCTACCCTACGCATACTGCTGCTGCTGTCAGTGTGCGCATGCGGGCGCAAACAGCAGGCTATAACTAAGCACTCCGAACTCAGCTGATGTCCGAATGGGAAACGACCGGGTGGGAGATCTGTCTCCACCTCATATCTGTATGTTTACGTGGTTTCGCAAGTTACTTAGACCTATATTACCCTAGAAAATGGCAGACTCTACTATTAGTTCTGAACCTCGTCTTCCTCATACCCTGACAGCACCCGGTATTGCGGTTTATCAATGGTACCAAACGCCACCCCGACATCCGGGTCCTGAATGGACAAGGTTAGTTAGATTATCTCCTTTTAGTATATTTATATCCTTACGTGAATTTCATAATGAAGATTTGTCTGTGTGAGCGATACTCATGACCACACTTTCGACGTCCCCCCAGGCGACGTTTTAATCCATGGTGGAGACCTTACCGAAACAGGTAGTATCGCCACTTTGCGAGACACCATGCATTGGATTTACGATATGCCTCATAAATTCAAACTCGTTATCGCCGGAAACCATGACGTTTGTCTTTCAATCATCGATCATCAATCATCAATCCTATTTCTAACGCGACTTGCTCAGTTTACTCTAGATAAAGTATGGTACCAGCGTGAAAATCACGATCAGGTTAGCTTTCAGTACTTCGCAGTATTAATTTGATTTTTGGTATCAATAATCCTCGATTCTAGAAGGATGCGGAGAGCGTTCAGAAAGATTTGGAAGACGCGGAGAACCTCGTTAGAGGAGAAGAAGCCAAACAAACGAACGTAATCTATTTGGAATATGCCAGCACGGAAATCCAGGTTAAACCAGGTGGTCGAAAGTGGAAAATCTACGGCAGTCCTGTAAGCTACATGACTATATACCAAGCGTGTTTATTTTTATTTAGACTATATAGGGGTCACCGGCATTTGGAGGTATAATCCACAGTGTTATAGTTCCTCCGTGAAGCTGATGAATGTTCAAGGAATGGCCTTTAATTATCCCCGCGGCAAAAATGCGCAAGGTATGATTTTCTTCTCTTCCCCGCCAAGATATGAATGTTCTTTAACTGTTCTCGGTGCAGAATTACACGCAAATATTCCAGATGACACTGATATCTTGCAAGCTTTCCCTCTCTCCTTTTCCATTTTTCCTTGCTCATTTAATAATTCTTAGGATCACACATGGTCCACCTTACTCTATCTTGGATAAGGTAATAATGGGCGGCCGGGTTGTAGGTTGCAAAGAGCTCTTCACGCGTTTAGCCGAAATAAAGCCAGCCCTACATGTTTTTGGGCACATCCACGAAGGTAAGGTTCCCTCTGTATCTGAAGGAAATGCTCACGTCGTTTATAGACCGCGGTGCTCAAATTTATGATTACTCTGCGGGAGAAACGGTTAATAATTCCAATACTGTCTTTGTCAATGCCGCGAATATGCCATTAGGAAACAAATGGACTCAAGAAAAGAAGTCCAGTGGCACGCCACGACATGCGCTGCTACCTCCTATTATTGTTGACCTCCTAGACCTGGGAGACGATGAAGTAACTCCTGGATAAAATGAACCAGAGTTAAATGCTAGTTGTAGTACCGTTCATCTTCTCAGTTCTTTTCTTAAGTATGTATGTTCTAAACCATATCTTATATAATAAAACTGTATTTGAATAGTTAAATTTAAAGCCTCATCATCCCTAATAGATCTTTAAGTATGTAAAGATCGGTACTACGTCTGAGGCTGCAATCGAAAGTTACTACAAGGAGCGATGGTGGTATCCATTGATATGAAAGTTGTGAATCTCCCAGCTTTGAAGTAACCTCAATACGGCTCCGTTGGAGAATAGTAGAGATCGTCGACGAAATCAGGGAAATCATATGGCAATGATGACCATAGGGTTGTATAACGGTGTAAATCAACTTGGAAGTCTAAGTGTGATCCGTTCACTTTAGGATGAAAATACAAGGCTGAGACGCAAGACCACAAACTGTCACCTTAGTAACTGATGAAGGACGCTGGAAGAATTTGCAAATGTCACTTTGAAAGGTGATGGCGTTCGCAATGTTGATCTTTGAACTTGATTAGACTTCAGTGACACCTCAGTGGTTGCCAGTATATATAGAAACCTCCTCGCACTGACCCTTGTCGTGAAGTGGAAAGTTCTAGGCTCGGATAACCATTTTACTTGTCCTGGCAAAAGTATATCGGCCACAGAACCATATCGTATTAGAAGCGATCAAGCGAAGACGATCACAATAAGAACTCGGAAACTTGTTGGACGAGTTCGGTAATTCCTCCTGAGCATCATAGGAGCAGAAATCAGGGTATTGATGAGAAAACCGACAATAAAGATTAACGTACGTATAACTTGTCACCAGTGAGGTTGTGTCGATGCAGACAACAGGCTTCTAGACTTTGGCCCATTGACAAGAAGCCAGTGAGACAGAACAAGAATTAATGAATCGTCTCGATAAAATTCGCCTGGATTGTGCCAGAAACAGTCGACTTGTGGGAAGGAAAGGAGAGAAAGTTATTGTGTAGTCGAGTCTAGACGCGGTGGACACTGGACACGCATATCGGAAAGACCGTGGCGGAGGTTGAAAGCAGGTTCACCGCTTCCTGAGTCTGCACTCTGTACGCTCTCTTTGTTCCCTGTCGTACTTGCCAGCATCGGCCGACTTTTGCTCATTCGTCTCGCTTGTTCACATCGGCGTGTAAGCTTGGCGAACGGGTTTATTGACGGCGCAACGCCAGCCCTCAACATTCGTCTCGCACCACTTGCAGATGAGTCTTGACCATCCTCCATGTATTACAACGGTCCTCCAGCTGCAAACTCCCCCGGATTACAACAACACAAGTTATCCAACCCTCACGAACAGACAATGTGGGCAAGAGCACACCATCCTGTCCTCGCGAGTCAGGGCCCATCGGCGAACCAGCCGCAAGGTCCACAGTCCCCAGGCTATACCGTCTATACAAACGGTGCCGGTGCCCTACACCATCCACAACTCCCACATCCCCCTCCACATCCGCACCACCAGCATCACAACTCATTACACCAAGTCTTCCCTCCGACTCCTCCGAACCAGAATGCACAATCTGTATCATTATTGCAAGGTTCCCCAACGTCGGGTGTACAGTTGATGGGCAATCCTCATTGGAATTCGCAGTTGATTAAGGCAGAAGTATGTTGCAGCAATTTTCGGTTTAAACCATCGCTGATTTTTCTCTTCTGATAAAATAGCTTTGCCGACAGTCAAGTTCGCCTCATCATCGAGCTCGAGCATCCGCCATGGCTACGCGAAATTCTGCGAAATCTGCGATACCTATTACGAATCCGAATGCAAAGACTGCACTTCCCGAAAGTGTCCCGACTAACGGCAACAGTATCAGTTCCAACTCGCCGAAGTCAGACGGAGGGAAAGACGACAGTGACCTTCCTAATGGACACCCGTCTTCTACGGCAGGTCCTATTGCCCTAGCTCCACGGCCATCTGTACCCAAAAAAACTGAATCTACATGGACGACATTAGATATGGGCGGAATTCGGCTCAAGAATATCGCTCCCAGCCTTTTTGGATTTACGTATCTTACGACACTTTACCTCAACCACAACGCCCTAACCTCCATTCCTCCCGCCATATCACGACTACGGAACCTCATCCTGCTAGACCTGTCAGGCAACGAGCTCTCATCCGTACCACCAGAGCTCGGTATGCTAACGTCTTTAAAGGAACTGTTTCTGTTTGATAACCACATTACAACACTTCCACACGAGCTTGGCAGCCTGCATCAATTACAACTGATTGGTATTGAGGGCAATCCATTGGACTCTTCGTTACGTTCAATTGTGCAGAAAGACGGGACCGCGGCATTAGTCGCTTTCCTTAGGGATTCATGTCCAGTTCCTTCCCCACCACCGGAACGTTTATGGCGGTCCTTACAAACGGAGGCGGAGCGGAGAGCACAAGAGGCCGATTCTACCATTGAGACGTTCACATTGTTATCGTATAACATCTTATGCGAGGGTGCCGCGACATCACGGATGTATGGGTACACCCCGAGCTGGGCTCTCGCTTGGGGGTACCGCAAGGAGCTTATTCTCACTGAAATATTGAACTATGACACCGATTTCCTGTGCTTACAGGTTAGACCCTTTATTATCCTTTCCTAATGCCATACTGAACATATTCATTATTTAGGAAGTTGATGCTGGTCAATATGAGGATTATTTTTTGCCGCGGCTGTCTATGCAAGGATATGAGGGCGCATACTATCCCAGATCTCGTGCACGGACAATGGGCGACGCCGAGCGACGGAGAGTAGATGGCTGTGCGATATTTTACAGGGCATCGAAGTACCAACTTGTGGAGAAGCAACTCGTTGAGTTCAACCAAGTTCCTCTGCAACGAACAGATTTCAAGAAGACCGATGATATGTTTAACCGACTTCTGACCAAGGACCATATCGCGGTTGTGGCTTCGTTCGAGAACCGGGTTACGGGTTCGCGGCTGATCGTTGCCAATGTTCATGTGCATTGGGATCCAGAATTCCGGGATGTCAAGCTTGTCCAGGTTGCGTTACTCATGGATGAGCTGCATAAGATTGCCGATCGCTTTGCCAAGCTTCCTCCGCGCATTCCGCCTCACTTGCAAGACGAGGACCCAGCAAAGCGGCCGCCGACTTATAGCGATGGCTCTAAGATCCCAACCATTGTTAGCGGTGATTTCAACTCTATCCCGGACAGTGGTGTATACGATTTCCTTGCAAATGGTACATTGGCATCGGATCACCCAGACTTCATGTCTCGTGTATATGGGCATTACACTTCCGAGGGGTTGAAGCATAGGCTGAACCTCAAGAGTGCCTATTCAAGTATCGGCGAGCTGTCGGTGACGAATTATGTTCCAGGCTTCCAGGGCGGGATTGATTACATCTGGTATACCACGCCGAACCTAACAGTAACATCGCTATTGGGAGAGGTTGATACAGAGTACCTGTCCAAGGTCGTGGGTTTCCCCAATGCCCACTTCCCGTCCGAGTACGTTAATTTTATTTACTTATTTGCCGACTATTCTGACGATGTCTTCAGCCACGTTTGTATCGCTAGTGAATTCCGTGTAAAACACCCTAAGGAGCCTCAAACGCGGCCAGCCCCTGTATTTCCATCGTCCAATGGTACCAAGTCGCGTTGATGGCGTATGCACTTGCACGTTGTACTGTAAATATTTCTTTGCTTTTATATTCTCATACTTTGTTAGCTGCCAGTCTTATCTATATTTGTCCTCTTTTTTTCCACTATGTGTTGCCGCTCGTTTCGTCTGTTTTCTGTCAGTTCGATCCAACCCAGTGTAGCATGTGCCCTCTGTATGGCTCCTCTCCTCTGTCTGTCTGTCCAAGCTTTCTTCGCACTCATTCTGCCCTGTTCTTCTTCTCCATTTGTCTATAGCCACATAGGACCCTGAGGCTTCTTTTTCTTCTTTACCTTTACATGACGGTAGCAGGTTTTTGTTTATTTTTTGTTTCATTTTTTCTTGTTTTTGACGTTTCATTTATTATATTGATATCGATAGGCAGAGTGTCTGGAATCAAAAGAAATTTCTTAACTCTCATTGTATACGTGTACCTCTATTTAAGTTTTATGACTATTGGGATTGTCCGTTTACACACCAATCCTGGTACGAACGTCCATCGTTGGGCCATGAATAATAAACGCTAACTGCTGCTTCTCGTTGCTACAAGGCCAATGATCAGTCACAATGTGACAAAAAGCCTAATGATCACTAACAGTGAGTGGGTCATCCGCCTTTTCGGGATCCCGCTCTTCATCGTCGCCCATGTCAAATATCTTCGGATTCTGGGCATTATCATCCCATAACATCCTATCATTTGATACTAGATGATATATTCCGTGTTTGCGCAGTAAATTGAGAATCTCCATGAAGGCTGGACCGTGAGCTCCTTCGACAAGCTTGGGGAAGGTATCTGAGGTTACGAAGATGTTGACAAGCCTGACCATTGAACTCACATCATCGCATTCTTTTCTGCTTTTTTGGAAGGCTTCCTTGAATGCTCTAGTCTTGGTCAAATGTACTCCAGGTGGTTTCTGCATGATGAGCCAGCGAAAATCTTCATATTCGGATTCTCCAATGAATTGGCCGACCTAGCACATTCCAGATATGAGCACCTATAAGTCTGCGTTCTGCCACAGGCATGCCCTTGAATTATTACTTACACGAGAAAGGTATTTCACTTCTCTCTCAAGTTCATGAGGGTAATACCAAATATAAAATTCCTTCGCAACGACTTCACCTTCCCAGCCTGGCCACCCGGCTGGAACATCGTAATAATGGCCTGTTCGTCCTGACCAGAGATATTCTCCTACAGTGAAATTATGTTCATCCACGATTATGTGCTCGCCTTTGATTATGGTTCATTGATTAAGTAGGGTCTTCTATGTAAAAGCTACTTTACCTGTCCTTGGACGACGTAGTGCTTCGTCATTCAGGTTGAAAGGTCTCTGAATAGGTTCTTCCGCTATTTTATATAAGACAAGTTATGCGGATACGACAAGCATTACACACCATTCTTAAGTATTTCGTTTGGTTGCAATGCAGCTTCGAGCTATGCAAGGTAATATGTAGTCGTTGAGCGTTTCAAGTTGCACATGGTCACGGTGAAGCTCCAACTGGAATACTAACCTCGAAATCGAACGACTTTATAACACCACCAGATATTCCATGGAAAAGAAAGCAGAGTAATAAGGTCGTAACAAAGAGCATTTTGCTCCAAACCGAATAGATAATCAACGCATATTGACTGGTCAACTTCTAAATATCAGAATAAAGATATTCTCACAGCAGCCAAAAATAGAAGAACAGTCCAGAAAGAAATCACAGAAAGAAAAGAAAAAGAGAAAAATTTATTGCTAAATGAATGAGTAGATCTACAATCCAAGGCGTAAGTACATTCGGCGTTTATTTTCAGAAGAGGAATCCAGAAAACCTGAAAGAAGACAACAAAGAAAGGAATGGAAAGGAATAATTAGTGTAATAGTACAAAGACTCGGTATGCTTATTTATGATCACGAGAAAAGGAAAAAGGAGAAGAGATATAAATTGAATTTAAATTCTTTGAAGCGGTGCTGGAAGGAAACCCCGAACAGCTTGGGATAATCCTTCGAAAGCGATAGGGAGAGCGGTGTAGAGAGCGTATGCAACAGCGACTGCAAAAATGAAACAGAATGAGTACGAGATATCTGATACAGAGATAGAGATTACTCACGACAAAGAATAGGAAGCCAAAAGAGAACAAGCATGCGATCCTCTGCAATACACATTGATAATCAGCACAATTCAATAAAGAAAGAAATTGATTAAACCACATACGTTTCCCATAAAACTTCTGCCTTCTCGGCCTATAAACATATGCCTCAACTTCAGTCTCCGGAATCCTAACACTACCATATCCCAATCGACGTTTGACCTTCGCAGCAGCAGCTCGTGTCACAGAATGTCTCGGTGCAGGCGCAGGCTGTTCAACATGCGTACTGGGTCCGGCTTCTTCTGGTGCTGACGATGGTGCTGGTGCTGGTGCTGGTGCGGTGGCAGTAGTCTCAGGTTGCGGTGGTTCCCCCTTTTGTTGCTCCTCAGACCGAGGTGTATAAGGCGGCAACTCCGCGTTATTCTGATTCGTCTGCAACGCAGTCCACTTCTCCCACTGCGCCCTCCACGCATTATTCGCAATACTGTCATACGCGGTCCAAAGCATCGCAAGTGGTGGTTGCTGTTGCTTATCCCCACTTCCATTCCCACTTTCATTCGCAGCCTTCTTCTCCCCATCTCCAATCCAAGGCCAATTAGGAAGATTAGGAAGATTCGGTAATGGGACAAAGACTGGGAAGACTGGGATATTCTGGAATGCGCCCCAGGGCATATCTGGGAGTTGCATTTGGAAGAATCCGGGCATTTGTGGGAGGATACCATGAGGTAATGTGCGCTGTAATCGCTCGACGAAGGACGTGTCCTGTTTCTCGTTCAAATGCGCATTGGCCTTCTCCGAGTCTTTAGGCAGTTGGAGCGAAGCCTCAGGTGAAGAAGTGGCAGTCGGTTTATGTTCTTCGTCGTGCGATTCCGTCTCAGAAGACTCATCCTGCACATCACGATGCAAATGCGTAGACGACGCCATCCTCGAGCGCACGCCATAAACAGGAGCAGTGAAATCAGACGACCGTCTTTCTGATTCAACATCGCCGGACGATTCCTCCGCCTCGCTATACCACCGCTCATCATCGCCATCCTCTCCACTCTCTCCTTCGCCCAACGCATCATCATTAATATCCAATAAATCCGCCACAGCTGCGAAGCCCGCGTTTCTCGCCCGCTCAGCAGGCGTCAGACCCATCGAATCGATAATATGTGGATCGGCGCCGCCATCCAATAACAACTCAACGCCTTCTCGCCACCCAGTCATAGCAGCGAAATGCAGCGCAGTCATGCCGTTATTATTGCATGCATCCATGTCGATCGATCGACCGGCCAAGCACGAAACGAGCGAAGGCAAGGCTAACAACGTCGCCAAGTGTAAAAGCGTTTGTCCCGTTGCGTTCTTGTGGTTGATAGTATCGTCCGGAGAGCGACGAGCGCTTTCCATGGGGACATCGAGGAGCGTAAGCAATTTGATAGTGAGTGTCTCCAGATCGACTCCGCTTAATGAACCCAATAATTGATGATGCATCATGGAAGTCTCAGAAAGTGTGTTCATCTGGTTGACTTCGCCTGTGGTCATCGACGGAGATTGAGTACCGACAATGCGCATAGCGACGTTGCGTGCTTCCTCGATCTTGCCTGTCATCTTAAGACCAACGACTTGCAGTGCCAGCTCCATCCTGTAACGAGAATATCAATATCAGCACAGGAACAATAGTCAGGATAGAGCCAGAAGAAGAAAAGACGCACAACTGCCGATCCGACTCATCCACATAATTAAACAAACAAGCCACCTCATCCTGACCTTCCGACTTAATACCCTTAAACTCAACTGCAACCAACCCCGGCGCCGCACGTGGCGGTAAAACGCAAACCAACGTATTCTCACTCCATCGATGTGTCGAACTAGCCACAACACCCCCAAACATGCATTCCAGAGGCAAATTCGGATGGAAGTTCACGCCTAAGATCGTCACTTCGATGCCACCTGTTATTGGGCCGGAGGAAGGAATAAGTCTGTGTATCTTGGGCATGGCGGAGGGGAAAGCGATAGAAGGGTAGAGAGGGGCGCTGCTTGTGCTTGCGATTTGGTTGTTCAGAGGATAGTGAAGATGAGAGTAGAGAGAGCTCTCCATTGGCATTGGGGCGTATGATGGTGCGGAAGATGAGGATGGCGAAACAGTCGTTGATCGTGCAGGTAATGGAGAATACATCTGCGTTCCTTGGTATGACTCTGGCCCAACATGCGCAGAAACGGGGCTCGAAATAACTTGAACTCCATTCTGCTGCATTTGAACCTGAGGTTGAGAATGTACTTGTTCGGGTGTTTGTTGTGATTGAGGCTCCTGCGACTGTGACTGGGAAGCATGTGCAAACTTGTTCTCCATCACAATCGAAGGGGTTGGCGACCTCGTGGTCGGCGTCGAGCTCGTTTGGGATTTCGCCTCCTGCATTCTCGCATGCGCCGGATGCAGCGCCAGCACCACACCCTGCCTTCCCTCAATACCAGGACCCGTTCCCACCGTCTTAACAGGTCGCCCATCATACGGCTTCGACCTCCGTTTCTTCGCCAAATCCGGTGCTTCCCGTCTCTTTGTCGGCGGACGCGCCGTCTCTTCGGCGGGCTGTATCGGAATAGGCTGTTGGGGCTCTCCAATTGGAACTGGCAGGGGCACGACGGGCGGCGGAGAATTCGCGTGAAGGGTTTGGCGAAGCGGGTGCATGGGAGGCAATTTGGAGACCGCATTGGTGGATTTGTGGTCGTCGGTTATTAAGATTGGTGGGGTAGATCCCCGAGCGACCATACGACCCGTATAATCTGTTAGGGTAAAGACGATACTGTAAATAGAACGAGTTAGAAACGTCGTCGATAACGGCGGGCGCGTATGTTAAATTAATTCATCCTAATGCTTACCTGAAACCGATCTTCTCTTTGTGGTGCCGACAATAGCAAGTAATCCGCATCGGGAGAGTAAGACTCCCCGAAGAAATCCCTAGCACTTCGGCACAGTTGAACTGTAGGATGCTAGAGTCCACGTTTGGCTCCTCAGGATCGTCTTCATCCTCAAGGGTAGATTCCTGATCCTCTTCATTGATCCTCTTGCTCGCCTTCTTAGTACCTCCTTTACTTTTGACTTTTCGCGAGCCAGGTGGTGGTCGGACGCGGGCAGCCAACTTGCGTGCCGTACGCTTGGCCTAGATTTCCAGGATATTATTAGCACAGATTTGGATAGGGGACGATAAAGCGTCCTCACCTCACGGGCCTGACAACTCTGGCAGCTCTGCACGGCTACATGCGGCGAAGAACAGCACACAACATCGGCGGTCATCTGCAGCGTTTCTTGCAAATCTTCGTCTATGAGTTTATTAATGACACAAAAAATGACGATATGGGGATGAACATACCACTCAATTTAGCTTCTCGCTTTCCATTAGATCCAGCTGGGGGTCGCCGTTTCGTAGTCGTTCCATGAGGGAGCCGCAGATACCGATAAGTGCCAACCCGGTCATGAGTAGGCCATAAATGGCTGCTATCGTATCCCTCCGGTGAGACGGCTCGGGACATAAGAGATGGGGAACCAGTTAAAGAACCTCCCTCTTCAGCTGATGGTGATGGAGAAGCCTCTGAGTTCGAGGGGTATCCGGCGGAATCTGATACTGAAATGGCAAGTTGAAAGGCGAGTTTGATTTGTGTTTCGACTCGAGACTTTGTTCCTGCCATTGGGATGCTTGGGAAGACGATAGGGAGGCTATTGGAGATTAGCGAGCCTCTTCGAAAACAGAAGGAATACACGTACTCTAGACATGCCTCTTTGGGAGGATACACCACCTTTGATGATACAACAACAGAGGGTATCTGATCAAATGGTAACTGGAGTGGAGAGTTTGAAGAAACTGTCTCTGTCTTCACGGTCGCCTGTTCGCCCTGCCAAGAAGCTGGGCTCTGGGAGCTAGACGGTTCGCTCTTGAAGTACTCGCCCATAGAGATTGAATGCTGAGACTCTTCAGGCGTGGACAAATGACTTGGCACAAAATTTGGAGGTACTTGGGAGACAAAGGGCTGCGCTGTAGGTATAATGTCCGAAGCTGATGGTGGGCGTGGCGGGGAGTGGTTAACTTCGGGCGCAATTGACTGTGGGTATCCTTCTGGTGAGGTTGGGGATGTAATATATTGAGGCGTAGACATGGGATTCGTCGGAGTCGGGCTGGACAAAGCAGCTCAGCATATAGTGGGATGCAAGGGAAAAAGTACTTACTCGTATGCCCCGTCACGAATAAACTCCTCTAGCAGCAACATCTCCTGCTTTGTGTTGTCAGGCGTGTTGCTCATGACTATCTCGTCCATGCTGTAGTTAGCATACGGGTCGCTGCCGTTTACTATGCTGCCGCCAAAGGCCATCTCCGTATCAAAATCCATAACATGGTTGTAGCCATCGACGTCCATTCCATGGCCCTTGTGGCCTGCGATGCTCGGTGTTTGTGCCCAGTGTGGTAGAGCTGATAGGTGAGTGTCGCGGTCCGAGGAGGAGGGGGAGTCGGAAGACGCAGAGCCTGGGGAAGGAGAATCGGTGGTCGATGGGGAGCGTGACCGCGACGCCCTCTGTGGGTCGTGCGCGGTCATAGATATGAGAGTGGAGGCCATGCTTGCCGACGCAGGCGGCGGGGAGCTTGGTGAGGAGTTTATCGAGCGGACTATGAATTGGTCGTGTGTCTGACGCGAGTCTACAGGCGCCTGGGATTCGCTCCAGGTACAGCTTCCTCTTCCCCAACGGCCGCCCTCTTCCCCAACGCTATTTGTATATATACGCTGCCGCAAGACACGTCGACTCCTCAATAATACCCTTTCATCCGCTTTCCAACGCTAAATTGCACAGTCCCGCCATATCTGGCTATACGATCCCTGCGGAAAGTATTAGTCTGGAACAGTATTCTAACTTGCTCTTTTAGGTGTTTTATTCCTGACATCTATTCAGAATTTTCTCGGCTTTTTTTGTGTCGTCCCTGTGTTTGCGAAGTCCCCGTGTTCTCAGGCGCGCAGCCTAGTGCCTGCTCTATTCGTTCCTTATTCGACGAGCCTTCCTTTTTATCTGGCTCATGCGATAGTTATTCAACTCGGTCTTCTCTTTCCTCCCTGTGCCCATGGTCTGCACACACTGGATCCGGATCTATATCAGACGATGCTCGCTCTGAAGGCCTGGCTTTCCAACCCAATCTAATCTGCAGATCACTTCTATATTAATAGTTGACGTGGAGGCCAGCGTACCTTTACTCCGTCTCTCAGCCTAGGATTCAAACAGACGCGATCCAGTGCTATTCAAGATGTTATCGGTATTCGCGGTCAGCACACTAACACCCGGACAGCTCCTAGCATTCTTAAACGGCCTCGGGGATGGTTTTCCAGGTGGTATAACCGTGGAGAGAACAAAGATCTACGGCTCTCAAGCAATTGGAATAGCACATCGTGACCATGGCCGAACTTCGGGCGTTGGTAAGTCCAACGTTTATAGGCTCGGTGTTCTCTCAAGCTCCTCGATTGACTATGCCACTGCCTTCATCTCGGTCTCGCAAAGCAAATGGGCTCATTTTCGATAATCTCCATGAACTGCATATGCGGTGATATCCAGTTTCATCCTTTCCTTAATATGTCGATTCACCTATCTTGCTTCTACCCGCGAGATCTCATTTTTTCTTATCAAGGGCAGTATACGTCGACCAGCTGGAGAAAGGTGGTCATCATACCCAAACGGCACCCAACAGTACCACCTGAGAAGCGGTTACTACGAGATACAACTGTAGAGCAGTTACTGAACATCTACAGGGTTACCGCTCCACGAAACCAAGTGTTTCCGTCTGATTTTCTCGCATGTTACTTACACATATCCTCCCCATTTCCCAGAACACGATCGGTGGACCCAACTTTAGATCCACTGCAGTGTATGGATATGTCAGCTCTTCGGACAGGATAGCCTGCCAGTGAGGATACGCAGACTACTGGTACTAGTATAATGTACTTGTTACTGTTGATATGTAAATAGACTATCGCCTGTTTTCTTTCTTTCACGAAACATTGGTCCTCAACACCATCATACTCTCGAGTAAAGCTACAATGACGATTGGCGGAAAACGTCACCGATTAGCTTGGCGAAGTGAAAAGGACCCTATTACGTAAAATGGTTGAGATACTTCGAGCGCCACAGCTACCAGGTCTGGTTATTTCTTCTTTACCCACCACCACTATCATCTACTACGCTCTCTTTCACCGACTATGGCCCATATCCAAGATCTCACCGTTGAACAAGATGAGCGAAACATCAACCGACCCAATCTCAGGAGCCTGCCTGGGTCCAGGAGAGGATCAGGTTCATTCATTCTGCCCTCAGGTCAGACGATGGCCTTCCACACACGAACGAATTTCGAAGATGAAGGACTGCCACATGCTACGAACAAGTGCGTATTACAGTTGATAGAAATTTCCAAAATACTCAAACATAGCGGCATACAGGACTCTAGCGGACTACACTAAGAAATTTGAATCTCTGTGCGTCAATCCCGTCTTAATGGAGATCCTCGGTCATCTAAGTATACCCCTAGCTTCACTCTCACCCCCCCGCGCATGCGAATGATCGTAAATGGCCTCCTGGAAGCCTTCGAGAAGGGACTGAAAGAGCCTGGTCAAGTAGTCGTGAGTATATGCGCCCAATCCGCGCCCATAATATTCATAAACCATATCCTTCACAGCCAATGCTTCCTGCCTTCGTTTTCGGTTGGCCCGAGGGCAATGAAGAAGGAGATTTCCTTGCCGTCGATCTCGGCAAGTCGGCGTTCTTGGCTTGTGCCCCACTTCACTGACGTAGTCGTTCGATTACAGGCGGGACCAATTTACGTGTTTGCCTTGTAACGTTGGGAAATGGGCAGTTTGAGCTTACGCAGGCGAAATACCGGCTGACGGAGGAGCAGAAGCAGGGGGATGGGCAGGCGTTATTTGATTTTTGTGCGCAGTGTATGGGCGAGTTCTTGAAGGCGCAGGAGGAAGAAGAATATATTAAGGTCGCTCCTGATACCGTTTTGCCTCTCGGCTTCACGGTACGTTAATTTTCGAAGGTTTCGTTGCTCCTGAATAGCGCTTACTTATGCGTCGCTTCTTCAGTTCTCATACCCAACTGAGTAAGGATTCTATTTCGTCGCCGATCCGTTTAGCTATTAACTTAAGAGGATAGACAAGATCGTATCGACCATGGAAAGCTTATTCGCTGGACAAAAGGTTTCGGCGCAGCAAACACGGAAGGTCACAACGTCGGAGCTATGTTCATCAAATCCCTCGAGAAGCAGGTACGCCGAGTGTATGCTCGCCTCTCCTTAACTAAACCTACTTACTACGCCTGAATAGAATTTACCCGTCAAACTCGTGTCGTTAATTAATGATACCACTGGTACGCTCATTGCGTCGCGCTACGTTAACCCTACCACGAAGATCGGGTGCATTTTCGGCACGGGATGCAATGCGGCGTATATGGAGAAGATTGGGAATATTCCCAAGTTGAAGCATTTGGGTCTTCCGGATGATGATTTGATGGCTATTAACTGTGAATGGGTACGTAAACAACTTTATGCCCATTTTTATAGCTGAATTGATTATCATATCAGGGCGCATTTGATTCCTTCTTGCATGAGCATCTGCCGAGAACGAAATATGATATCATGGTCGACCAAGCGTCCAACAAGCCTGATGAGCAGGCTTTCGAGGTATGTGTGACTTCAGATTCATCTCTGATCATCCCTCTGAACCGCAACTTGAACTATAGAAACTCATTTCCGGCCGCTACCTCGGCGAAATCATGCGCCTAATCATCTGTGAACTCATCGACGAGGGTGTCCTTTTCCTTGGTCAATCAACATATAAGATCGAAATACCCTACGCCTTCGATACTGCGTTCCTCTCTTTGATGGAAAGGTATGTAATCCACAACACCGTTTATAAAGTCGTTCTAATGACGTATTATAATTATGCAGTGACCCAACCGATGAGCTCCTCATGGTGATCGGCATCTTCTCCCATTTCTTCGCCATCGACACAACGCTGGAGGAACGGCAGTTCTTCCTTGCCCTTGCGAAGTTGATTAGTACGCGTGCTGCTCGTCTCAGTGCGTGTGGGATTGCGGGACTTGTGAAGCAGATGGATTGTTTGGATGAGGGGTGCTCGGTTGGTGCTGATGGGACTTTGTACAACGTGTGTTATGATTCTCTCTTCCTAATAAGCGGACTTTCCTGATTTGACTTTTCGTTGGATATAGAAATACCCCAAGTTCAGCGACCGTATTCATCAGGGCTTGGTTGATATCTTCGGTGATAAGGGCAAGTAAGTACTAATCGGCATCCTCGCTTACCTATCTGAGAGAGAAATTGACATCTTTTTAGGAACATCCAAACTATTCACGCCGAGGATGGAAGCGGTGTAGGTAGTGCCATCATTGCTGGTATGTATTTCGTCGTCCTCATTCTTAATCGATTTATTCATCACCTCCTAATAGCTATGACGAAGAAACGTAAGGACGCAGGTGTCTATACCCATGTTTAATTGCAGGCTTTTACCCTCTCTTTCCACCGCCACCACCATGTGTTGTCTGTCTGTATCAATTGCGTATGGATAAGTTCAGGATTACTTAGTCCCCAGAAAAAGGAACCTTTACCTTGCCTTTACCCAAACTTTATCTTCTGTTCTTGGCAGTATTTTGTGCCTTCATTCTCCACGGACTGGATTCGGAATAATAACTGGTACTTACTTACTTAGAATGTAAAAAATATTATTATTGTTGGATTGTTTTTGACTTAATTTATGTCCGTTGACGTTCGAGGAAGAGCGAAGCGTCGGGGCCTTGGACCAATCAGGGACGTTCGGGTATTGGTGCCGAAATGCAGCTGGCGTTGTGGCGGTCACGCTACACGCCTCGCCGCATTTAGCTGCTGGACCGAGCTTGTCCCAAGCTACGTTAAGATGCCTTCATACGATGTAACGGGTGAGTAGCAATAATCTATCGTAACATATATGGTATTGAGCATGTCTGCTTTATTTAGTTGACGATTCTAGTCCTATGGTGAGCTCTCTCTATCTAGCTCTCATACAACGTCTCATCAAGGACCGCCCTTGCATTGCAGGTCATTTACAGCGATGGGTGGATAGATTCAAATTTTACGACTGCCCCATCTACGAGTTATTTCGGCGGAACGAGACATATTACGGGCTTGAAGGTAAGAATATTTTGTGCAGGGAGCGACGAACGTGTCTGACCGGTTCCCAGAACGCAAACGCTACGCTCAGCTTCTACGGTAACGGAATATCGGTTTATGGCACCAGAGGAACGGGTTATGGGTCCTTTTCAGTTCTACTTGATGGCCAGAATCAAAGTGCTTCAACTTCAAGCTCAGGAAATGATTCCCAGCAATTTCAGCAGTTGCTCTTTAGCAAGAGCGACTTCGTTGTCAGTGCCCATACTGTTACGATAATTAATGACGGGAATGGGGATTTGGATTTGGATTATGTTGTGTTTGCGGCAGGGAATGGGGACCCTACGTATGTCTTCCATCATCATGAGGTTGAATTGCCTTTGAAGGCTGAACGTGATATCTTTCTTTTGTTTAGTGTTGAAGCAATGAACATCACAGTGGATGACTCGTCTAGTCAGATATCTTATTCTCCTCGTAGTGCATGGCGGTCGGTGGAGAATGCGACGTATTTCGACAATTCATTGCGGTATGTACACTTGTGATTGACATACAAGATGTAGGCCTGACACCTCGATAGTGTATCAAACACAAATGGTTCTGAAGCTACATTTTCATTCTTGGGTATGGTTGCAGTCCATTCATATTGTGTATCATAGCTGAACTTAAGTCGCATTATAGGAGATGCCGTATCAGTATATGGAACTACAGGACCTGATCACGGCATTTTCAGCGTCCAAATGGATAACCAGAGTCCCATGCTGCTTAATGCTTCAGCATCAGAATCGCATACCCAAACCCTCTTGGTAAGTACCGCAATGGTTGCTTTCAAAGACGTCATTTGCTGATTTTGATCCTCCTGCGTAGTTTTTTATCGGCGGGTTACGACACGGACAACATACCATCAAAATAACTAATAAGGAAAATGCAACGTTCGGATTAGATGTCATTGGCGTGTCGTCATGGTCATCGCCTGTTCAGTTCCCTTCATCGTTCAAGCATTTGTGCGTCCCCCTCCTCTCTTATACTCAATGCGCACTGAGGACTGACTTCTTTGGGTTTCTGTTATTAAGATCCACAGCTAACATTCCCGTCATAGCTGGTGTTCTTTCCGGAGCATGCGTAATAATTTTCTGGTCTATAGCGGCCTTTCTCTGGTTACGTCGTAGACGGCGCCGTAAAATATGCTTACGGTCCACTGCAGACCGTCCTGAAGAAACTGTGAAGAAGGCGGCGGACTTCATTGTTCCTCCTGATCCTGCTATCGTTGAGGGCTTGTACGAGCCTGGATATCATTTGTTCAAAGACAAGAAGGAACAAGCTAAGGCGCGGAGAACGCATTCTTCGGGACAACGCTCTCAGGCTGAGAAACACGACCCTCCGAGTCGTGTGGAAAGGTCAGTAGTGTGAAAAAATTGTTAGCACAATGCTCATACTGTCTATATAGCTATAGAGATGCACATGAGACAGAAGAAGAAGTCGCCAAGGAGGGTGAAAGACCATCTTCTGAGAACACAAATTCTTGATTCACAAATCATATGATCACGTCGCATTCCCGACGCATTTATACCTATCTAATTTTTTAATCTCAAGTATCAAATGGACTATAGAATTTCATTTGGCAAATAATCTTCATCTCTGTTGTCGACATGTATATTGTACAAATTCCTGTATTTCACAAAACATAACTGTTGAAACCTCAATCTGTGAATGCTCCTTGACTTGCAGGCTGTGAAAAGAATGATTGGACCGGATATAGACGGTGCATAAATCATGCTACTTACTGCAACATCGCGAGCATATCGATAGAGCACACCCCTCTTTACACGTAATGGCCTAGCCACCCATGCCTTACGGCGAGCTTCCTGCTCTGCTTCGTCGACCAACCATTGAAGGCTTCTGGTTTGTGCATCGATGATGATACGATCTCCGTCTTGAATTAGTGCGATAGGACCACCGACTTGGGCTTCAGGTGTCACCTGTGAAAAGAATGGTACATTGAGATCTGAGCGAGAAGAGCTAGATAAAAAGAACGTACGTGTCCAATAATAAATCCTCTAGATGCTCCACTAAAGCGGCCATCTGTGATGAGAGCGACAGATGTACCCAGGCCTGCACCCATGATTGCTCCAGTGGGCCCTAAGTATCCAAAGCATTAATAGGAGAATACGGTTTCCAAGAAATACGTACCAAGCATCTCAGGCATTCCAGGTGCACCTTTCGGACCTTGGTATCTGAAGATCACCACTGTTCCGGCTTTAATCTCGCCCTTCTCCAGAGCAGGATAAAAATCATCCACACTGAAAAGATAAGTTTCAGCTAATGCAACCATAACAGAGCAGAACAATGTACACGTCAAAGCATTTAGCAACACCCTAGATATTTCAGTCAACTCATGAATTTTGTTCTGATTTTGAATACGTTTACCTCAAACCTCAAACCTTCCTTACCGGTCAACTTCGCCACCGCTGTATCCGGTGCAAGATTGCCCTTCAAGATCGTCAAATGGCCTGTCTCCTTAATAGGATTATCCAACGGCCTAACAATATCCTGATTCGCAAACTCTAGTTCTTGAACACCTTCCAAGTTCTGTGCAAGAGTCTTTCCAGTGACAGTTAAGGTGTCTCCATGGATCAGATTGCTGTGATTGAGGAGGTATTTGAGGAGAGCGGGAATTCCGCCGACTTTATGAAGGTCTTCCATAAGGTATCTGCCGGAGGGACGGAGATCGCAGAGGAAGGGTGTCCGATCGGCGATCTTTTGGAAGTCGTCGATGTTGAGCTCGACATCGGCGGCGCGAGCCATGGCGAGAAGATGAAGGACTGCGTTAGTGGAACCACCAATAATGTTGACGATGGTAATGGCGTTTTCGAAGGCCTTACGAGTAAGGATGTCTCTGTCTGGGAGTTAGAGGTCAAAATACGAGCGTAACAAGGTAAATCTCACTTGGGCTTGATGTCCTTGGCCAATAAGTTCTTCATATATGCAGCTGCGCGATAACATTCCTGCTTCTTTTCTGTAAAAAAAACTTGAGCAGATTCACTAACTTTTATTTTGCGTATACATACCGGGCCAGGTCGCAGGGATAGATGCAGAATAAGGCAAAGATATTCCAAGAACTTCTAAACATGAGCTCATGGTGTTAGCACTATGGTGATCGCTTTAATACCTAGATGCGAATAAATATTGATACAATCACGTACGTATACATTCCACCGCAAGCACCAGGACCTGGGCAGGCATGACGAACGACATCGACTCGTTGCTCCTCCGTAATAGCGCCGGTCAAGTAGGCACCTAGGGCAATTATCAGTGAATAAGATCATACAGTGAGTGGTAACGGAAGAAGGGATACCATAGGATTCAAAAGCGTCTCCGATATTAACCATGTCGCCTTTTTGGAATCCCATTCCTGGGCAGTCGACTTGGCGAACACCAGGCGATATAGTACCGCCATAGACAACGATTGTGGGACGGTTGTGACGAGCGGCCGCCATAACGCAACCAGGCACTGTAAAAGCCTCAGTACTAAGTTGAGAAGGAATGAATGCTATAGCCTTACTGTTCTTGTCGCATCCGGGGATGGATATATTACCGTCGTAATGTTGTGCCTAACAGTCATATTATTCCTCGATTTTAGGAATGAGAAAGGCTTTCATACCAAAACCACCTATAAATGGAGAATGAGAGATAAAATAAGGCATAATGACCGCATATACTTACCGACTCGATGCTGTCTGCGATCAAATCTCTCGAGGGCAAGCTGTATCGCATGCCTGGTACATGTCAGTGAGAGTTCATATATGCTCGTAGATGTAGCTACCTTCGGTGCCCATCGTTATTGCATCACTATAAGAGAGTATTCATTCCATGGAACGTATAGATTAGGACTTCATTACCTGACACCTGTAAGTACTGTTAGCAAAACGTTCCGGGTATCCGATATCTTTTACGTACCAATGGTATTGAAAGTCAATCCAACCAATCCTTCTGCCGTGCATCCTTCCTTCACGTCCCGTGATAAATCGAGGAGATGACTGTTACATGGATTCCCTTCCCACCAAATGGGAACGATGCCAATCTGGGCTTTGTCCATGTCTGCTTCTGTGACACCCACAGCATGAACTATTAAAAGTTGTTTGGTTAACGTTATCGCATCTATATAACGATACGCTGAACTCACGCATTGCTTGGGCACCGCCTCGTGCCTATGCCCATGTTGAATTCAGCCAACATTTATCAATCTGAAGCTAAACAGACCTTGTTCTGCGTGATCTGAGAAGAGATCTTGTTCAATTTCACATTCTCGGTTGAAGTCTGCGATGCCTTTGGGACTGTATAACTGAGGATTGAATGTCAGGTTCCGCGACTACAAGGACACCATTGTATAACTCACATTTCTACGACGCCTGAAGCCATGCTTGCTTCGTCAACGATGAGTTCAGGGGAATATCTGCGTTAGAGGAAGCTATCGTTCTTGCCGCTTTCCTTTATACGATTCGCGAAGAGCTGAATATTCGACTAAGGGCGAATTTCCGGTGACCGGCCCTTTTCAAGGTCTCACGTGGGTGTCCACTACGTTAGCATAGAAGGTGAAAGGGAGCTGAGCATAGATCGGGAGTCGAATAACCAATATAAAGGCGATATGATTAGTTTGTTGCTGTAAAGAAGAACCTCGATGAGAAGAAGGTGGCTAGTTAGTAACTTCACTCTCGGAACGAATCCCTCAATTACACGCTTGCAAAGTCTCATATCTATTCTTATACATTAAAAAAACTCCAATAAGAGCTATATAATAAAGATATTCATTCGTGTTGTTTAATACGATTAGGTTTAACGTACTTGAGTTGTATGTCACTTAGGGACAGTAGTCAATGGTCAGGTCATGTTATCGACCGTGCATCAGAAGCGCCGGTGATGGAGTCCGGTCCGACGAATCTTGCGTATTTACCTCCAGCACCATCCCGCACTCCTCCAGGAAAATGTCAGAGTGGGAATAGATGGGGCAAAATTAAGGAAATATCATATTTAGTGTACAACAAAGACCAACGATTTTGCGATTCGTTATGTCAGAGAAATGACGCTAAGCTTTGCATCTCCGGATTTAGACATATGTTCATCCGTCTCTCCTCATGAGTTCGAACGAATTCCTCAAGAAGGTTATCATCTCAGTGCAGGAAACATACCCTAACCTTTTAGATATCTCAGTATTGACGACTCTCCTACCATCACTCCTCCTGGGCCTTGTCGCTCGGGAAACAAATGTCATCGTGAGCAGCCCTCAACCAGCCGAAATTCAGAGAGCAGTATCAAAGGCGAGTATATAGCTATGTTATATTTGGTCTTTTCTTACTCTATCTGCAGATTCTTTCGACAGTTTTTGGTGTGCAATGCAAACGCATCAAGGTTCGAAGTTCCCAAACCGCGCAACAATTCCTAGAATCGCTCTTCGTTTCAACGGCCGCCAGCTCTTCCTCCTCTTCGTCACACAGACGTAAATCATCGACGAAAATTACTGTCGGACGCTCTGTGTCTGCTCCTAGGCCATCTTCCAATTACTTCACAGAGTACTCTGATAGTACCACCGCGCGGTTTCCACTTCCTCGTCATAAAACCGATCCTCTACGCTATGACAACGACGCAACTCCATCTCTAGAATTACCACAAGCTGTGATTATTACACATCTTGAGCAGGCGGGAAGGTCAGCCAACCTGGCTTTGGCTGAGGTCCTCCGTACCCGTCGAGTTACTCTCAATTCTGGAGCACAGTGGGATCTGCCGGAAGGTTTTTTCGTTGTATATATTTGCCCACCGGGCGATAATTATGAAAGGCCAGCGATACACATGAATCTTGTGAGTGTAACGTCAGGCATGCGATATTATAAGAGCCTTCTAACAAGCTGGTAGCTCGATCACTTCGCATTCAATATCGCCTTTGGTCATCCCCCGTCGCCTCCAACGCCTGTTTCGTCATCCCCTCGGTTACATACTCTTTCAATTTCCTCACCAACACCACAGAAGCCGCCGTTATTTCCATTTAACGAATTGCCAACAATTGACGACATTCGCGTCTCTCCTCTGGCCTCTAACTATAGTACAGCATTGACAACAGCAATACGACATCATCCCGAATTAGATGGCACATTTCTAACCACCCGATCCACTAAGCATATCGACCGACTTCTTCGTGCTTCGGGGATTGTCTTCAGAGAAGGCGACTCTACGACGATAAACGAAGCGCACGTCCGGCGGGTCATTCCGCCTGTCCTCATCCATCGTTTACGCGTTCGAGAAGGTCCAAGGGAGCAACTCTTGGGGCTCATGTGGGATGGTGCAGGCCCCAAGAGCTTGGGCACGGTTCCCCAAGAGGCCAAGAAGGATAGAAGGACTCTCAAGGCCATTCTTGCTGACATCTTGGCAGAAGTTTAATCCCTCTTATGGGTTTATCAACTTTATAGGTTGGATTCTTTATCCGGCTCATTGCCAATGTACACAATATGACCTGCGTCTGGCCTTGCGAAAAGAGGTAATGGTCTGGGCTTCTTTGCTCGTATCCTCTTCGTCTTCTTGGATGACATTGTCGCATCGGTATCGGCACTGACCGTGAGGCCTGGAGTGGCTATGGAGGTCGTGGTTTCGTTCGGAATAGTTGGGACCGAAGTAAAGGAAGAGGAAGACCCAACCGGCGGTGCAGGAATGGCGCGAGAGGCATCGCAGCTGAGACATGTGTAAAGCACTTTGTTGCTCCTTCCAGATGTACCTGTAATTCTGTTAATACTGTAGTTTGGCTAAAGGACGTGTATTGTACCTTTTACACGTACACTCGCCGTCACACCAGGCAATAGTACTGTATCACAGCTCCCACATAATGTTCTCTTGACGTTTGGGTCCCTGATGAACTACGTGTTATAGCAGAGACACTAGATTCATGCGAATCACTTACATTTTCGTCACGCTTTTATTCCCTACAGCACGCATAGATCGCACATAGCTACTTCCCAGATCCCCCACCGCAATCCGCCGTCGCTTTTGCTTCTGCGTCGGCTCATGACCATCTACTTCATTATTTGACGCAGTCACGGCTTCGATACTCTTGAGATACGAGCTGGCTTGGTACAGGAAATTCATCCTCTGATAGATTTCTCTATTTGTGACACTGTTAGGCCTAGGAGCCTCATTTTTTGGCCGATTATCCTTGCCCATCCAGTAGAACTTCGAGGTTGTCAGAGAGGTAAGTCGATAGATTATATAAGCGACTGTGGCGGTAATCTTCACCTTCTAACCATGACAAGAATAACGAATTTCGGGCGAAAAAGGACGTATCTACAAGCAGGATTTGCCAAATCTGACGTAGATGAAACTGTAAAGGAAGCTGTAGTGGAAGCTATACAAGAAACTGTGGAGGAAAAACCGGTGGAAGCCTCGAACGAGACGGAGTCAAATCCTCAACCAAGCAAGAAACCTCGCAAGCGACGACGGAAAACCAAGGATCCATCAGCGGTCAGGGAAGAGAATGAGAAAGAGGATGGTACTTCAGAGAAACCTACTTCTGAAGGACAGTCGTCTGAGAAGAAAGCGAAGACTGGTATGAAGCGGGAGCGTCAGAAAGAGAAGGTCGATAAAGGTGTGTAAACTGTTAACCTGCCGAGCTCCCTAATTAACTTGTCTTAGCTCTTCGATCAGAAAAAAGGCGTTTAAAGCGTATTTCCGAAAAACAAGTCAATGCGACGTGTCTTGCTTGCCGCAAGAAAGGACACTTGATGAAGAATTGCCCAGAAGCTGGATCTGCTTTGGAAGCTACCGAAGAAAGCGTTATGCCTACTTCGGGTATATGTTATAGGTGCTTCCTTCTTTGTTTAATTTATCGCTGTTTTTTTTTAATGATTTATTTTGCTAGGTGTGGAAGCGGGAGGCATACTTTAGCACGATGCAGGATACCGGAGAATCCAGATAATCCGTTGCCATTTGCATCATGTTTCGTGTGCTCTCAGAGAGGTCATATATCAGCTAAATGTCCCAAGAACAGTGCCAGAGGCATCTATCCGAATGGCGGCTCATGCAAACTTTGTCAACAAACCGATCATCTTGCAAAAGATTGCCCATTAAGAGTAAAAGGTATATTTACCTTCACTGGTTCACTCATGAAATTCTCACTTGTATTGTGACAGAAAATGCCTCCAAATCGTCAATGATGCTGAGTGGGCCTACGACAGAAGCTGGACCCGATGAAGATGATTTCCACATTCTCAAGCGGCGAAGGGACTTTGTCCAAAAAGAAGAAACTATTCTCAATAAATGGGCTACTAGGGTAACGGCTCCTCCAAAACCAAAGCCGAAAGTTGTCGTTTTTAAATGAAGTTTATTCTACGAATATAATTTCTTCTACTTTGTGTCCTTTGATTATTGACCCACTGATCGCTCAAGCAGCGCCCGATGTGGCTTCAGCTTCTCATATACATAGACTGGCTGAATCAGTCTAATTTCAAACATATGTGTAACTGTCCGAACCACAGGGAATTACAGGCGTACATGTGGTTGGATGCGAATTACAGAGACAATAGGTTTCAGGCTTCAAGTTCCTCTCCTGGCGGAATTCGTCTTGTGGTTATTTCTGGTCTATCATTCCGAGGTGTGGCAACCTCTTTACTGTCCCCTTCAGATTTTTGGACAGTGAAGGCTCTCATCTCGATCTCTTCTTGCTTGCGAGACTCTGCCATCTTTTGGGCATCATCGGCACGGATAAGCTCCTTATGCTTAATCATAACGAAAGCGATGGTAGTCGCGAAGGCGGCTAAGCTAGCGTTCAAAATGAACAGCGTTCGGAATCCGTGATTGTATCCTTCCAAGAGCTGTTGACGGACTTTAATAGTCACATTGAACTGAGTCTTCGAGAGGAGAGTAGGGTCTGCAGTTATTTCCTGCAGAAGGCTCTGGGGAAGTCCAATGGAACGGGCTCGGGAAATGAGACCATTATTTCTGGCATCGATCAATTGCTGCTCATTGGATAGGATCAGGTAAGTACTCACATGATGGAGGAAGCAACTGCAAGCGACAGGGCACCACCTACATACCGAAGGAACTGTGATAAGACAAGATTAGAGTCCACATATTGACACAGGTGGTGAACTTTGCGTGCATACATTTCGCACAGCTGTTACTACAGACATATCTTTTCGTGCGACGCTGGCTTGTACCGCGACTGTTGTCGTCTGAAGAGTCTGTAGAGGATATGACGATCATGAAATCCTATATAGTTTCCAAACTAGAAGAGACAAACCTGTCCTGCGCCTATCCCGGAGAGTAACATAAAGACAACTTGGACTGCTTTTGATGACTTCACGTTAAGTGTTGAAAGACAGCCGCAACCTATCGCCCATAAGCCAAAACCAGAATAGACTATGGCCTACAATATAATAAGGTAACGTTACATATAGGATAGCCAAATCAACATACACGATATCTTCCCGTTTTACTGATAAGCACACCCTAGGATAGCTTTTTAGTAAGATTAAGTGCAAGTCGAACAATACGTACCACAAGGAAGCTTGTCACTGTTTGACCAATGAGAATGGGAAGGATAAAGATTCCTGAACGAATTGGACTATATCCCACGACCGTTTGGAAAAATTGTGGAAGGTAAAACAGTGATGTCCAAAATATAAATCCACTGTCAATAATTGTCAGTGTTAATTTAGCTCGGCGGCGGCGAACTGAAGATAGAAAGACTTGCTTGATAAATATAGTGATACAAACCCCGCAAACCGTGGCATGCCGAAAAATACGCACTGGTGGAAGTTTCTACTAGTGAGCTCTCTCGACAGCTACTCGTACAAGTAAAATACTCACTAGGCACAATCGGGATCTTGGCACCTTTCCATTCCCAAAGGCAAAAGATAGCTACGAGCGCGATGCCGCCCAATAATGTTCCGAGAACAGTTCCAGAAACCCAAGGAAAGGTTACACCTCCCTAAATCAGTGTACAACGCGCTCAGCTAGCTGTTACAGAAATGAATGTTGCAATCAAAGACTTACCCATATCAATGGCAAAAGGATAAGGACACATCCGCCGAGGGTCAAGATTGTGCCCATATAATCGATGGATAAAAGCTTATCTTTCAGATCGCCTCTGACTGGTTTAAGAGGTAGAACGAAAAGAATAATGCCAGCGGATACAGCCGAGAGAGGGAGCGTGATCCAGAAACACCACTTAAATATATCATGTCAGAATTCTCACATAGAAGACAAAAAATGTGAGACTTACCCTCCAGGTTACCTTTTCAGCCAACGCGCCACCTATCAGCGGCCCTATGGCGTATCTCAAGGCCACGAAACCGCCGATTATTCCCTGATATTTGCCTCTAATAATTTATAAATACTCAGAAAAGGATAGATAATTAGTATTATAGGACCTTACCTGTCTCGCAGACTAACAACATCCGACATTACCACCTAACAAGAAATGAGAAATGGGAAAACGGATTATCCGCTCTGCTGAGTTTACCTACCTGCGCTACCGTGATGATACCTCCCCCTCCTGCACCGGAAATGGCTATATAATGATGAAAAAAAAGATGCTAATGTTTAGTATAGAGTAACGCACCTGCAAATGCAATCAGCTGGTTGATGTTACGTGCGAAGCCAGCGCAAAGATTTCCAAGCATGAAGAGGCAGATCGCAGCAGTCAGCGTAGCTTTCCGACCAAAAATACTGCAAAATGATTTAACTGGCAATTATTCCATTTTAATAAACGGGATACATACTCAGACAATCGGCCATATATAGGCTGGAAAGCAGTAGAAGTAAGAAGCGTTGCGGAGGGAACCCATGATGAGATCGTTCCGGCGTGAAAAAAGGCTGTAATTGTGGGGAGAGCTGTTGATACTACTGTAGAGTCCAGAGTAGAGACCAGAATGCATGAAGATAGGCCAAGGAAAACGATGACGACTTTTCGGAAAGGGAGCAGATTGGTGTGGTCGACGAGTTCGACATTGTAAGATACAGCTTCCTGAGGTCGTGGTGTCTGAGTCGATGCTTCAGTTTCTGCTTGATGTGATATTGTAGCTTGAGCTTCTTCTATAACCATGGTCGAGTGGGTCATTGCGGTGTATTGGCTGCACTCCCTCGCGCCAATTTATAAATATTATTTATCGGACTATGCACCGAAATCCAGCTGATTGATAATGGAAATTCGGAGTTTCGGACCATCATCTATAGACGACTAGTTATAATTGTCTAATTATAACATATACATAAATTTGGCTGCTCTACTAGTCGAGTCAGTAGTATCTATTAGTGTTGAGTCATGGAGTCACCATAATCGAGTCACTCAATATTTCTGGACTAAGAGTCATTGGTAGGTGGGGGACGACTCGGACGCATCGCCGTGTCTGCTGTGTTGGAATTCTTCTCCTGAGCAGTGGCAAGTTGCGTACCTCCTTCTAATCCACCGTCCTTCATCGATTTCATCTCAGCCTTTTCTCTTTTACGAGCGTCGGCTTTTCTTTGGGCATCATCTGAACGAGTTAGCTCCTTATGTTTGATCATGATAAATGCCACGACTGCTGCAAAAGCAGCCAGACTGGCATTTAAGAGAAACATTTCTCGAAAGCCACGTGTGTAGCCCTCTAATAGTTCATGTCGAATTTCCGCGGTTAAATTGAACCCCTGTCTTGCAATGAGAGTTGGATCATTAGTTACTTGATGCAAGAGGTCTTCAGAAAGCCCAATAGAATGTGCTCTCGAAATTAGGGCATTGTTGCTAACAGTCATATTATTATGCTGGTTTCTTGAAAAGGCCACAATGGCACTTACATTATAGAAGAGCCAACCGCAAGCGAAAGCGCTCCGCCTACAAATCGGACGAACTAACAGTCTCGTTAACGTACCGCCTTTCCCCAATAAATGAAAAGAAGCCAATGCTTACATTTCGGACAGCAGTCACTACCGACATATCCTTGCGGGCGACGCTAGCCTGCGCGGCGACCGTTGTGGTTTGAAGGGTCTAGTGTCGCGATGATTAGATATGAAATTCCGTAATCGACTCCTGAGCATAAAACTATACATACTTGTCCTGCTCCGATCCCAGATAGCAACATAAATATGACTTGGTCGACTTTAGGTTTGGATTGGTCCAACGTCGAGAGGCAACCACAACCTATGGCCCATACGGCGAATCCAAAGTAGACTATGGTCTTCAAATACCAAGGCAAAACTATTATTATGATACCGAACTGAGGGCATATAGTGAAGAAAGCCCACCCTATACCTTCCAGTCATGCTGACCAGTTGTCCCTAAAGTGCATAGTTTAACAGATATCTACTAAGCCAACATAGTCTTTCATGGCTTACCGCACAGAAACTAGCAACCGTTTGACTAACTAGCACGGGAAGAGTAAAGATGCCTGAACGGATAGGCGAATAGCCAAGCGCAACTTGAAAGAATTGAGGTATATAAAACATGGTAGTGTAAAATATAAATCCGCTATCACGTTCAACAGTTAGCAGAGGCAAATACATACTATCTATAACAATAACTCACTTGATAAACATTGTTATATATACGCCGCAAACGGTAGAATGACGGAAGATATACACTAATCAGCAATGTTTTAGCTTTGGGGTTATATGAAATAATACAGCCCACTTACTGGGCACTATGGGAAGCCTCGCCCCTTTCCATTCCCACAAGCAGAATATAACGAGCACAACGATACCAGAAATAAGAGTTCCTAAGACTTTTGCTGAGACCCAAGGGAAAGTCACCCCTCCCTGATAAGATCAAGAATCAATACGTGCATGAGATACTACAAGGAGAAATGCTAACCCAGATTAACGGCAAGAGAATAAGTGCACACCCACCGAGAGTCAATATTGCTCCCAAGTAATCTATTGCCAGAAGCTTGCGTTTCATATCACCGGTAACTGGCTTTAAAGGCAGTACGAAAATCACCACACAAGTGGCAAAAGCTGAAACCGGTATCGTGACCCAAAAGCACCACTCGAAATTCGAAGTTGGTCAACAATTTCAAATCGTAATCTTTAAACAGACTCACCCTCCATGTAACCTTTTCTGCTAAGGCACCACCAATCAAAGGACCCACTGCATATCCAAAGGCTACGAAACCTCCAATAATTCCTTGGTATTTACCTCTAAATAAAATACATTGCTTTCGTCAGTGATTGGAATTAAGGAGGTCTTCCAAATCACCTGTCTCGTAAGCTGACTACATCTGACATAATGACCTTACGAGAGCCTTATGAGGTGTGATATTTTCTCATGGTATGTGCCTACGACTTACCTGGCCGATAGTAACTATTCCTCCACTTCCCGCACCGGCGACCCCTAATAAATCATCTGAATAGATAGCTGATAATTAATGCAAGATCGACGCACCCCTGAATATAATAAGCTCAATGATGCTTCTGGAAAATCCAGCAGCCAGGCTCCCTATCATGTACAGACTCATGGCTACAGTCAATGTAGCTTTGCGTCCGAAAATGCTAAATGTAAAGGAAGTCAATAAAAGTCATAACATCTAAAATTCAGCTTCGTACTCTGAAAAGCGGCCATATAAAGGCTGGAAAGCCGTGGACGTAAGTAACGTTGCCGAGGGTACCCAAGAAGAAATAGAGCCAGCATTGAAAAAAGCAGAGATAGTTGGGAGAGCAGTTGCTACAATAGTCGAATCTAATGCGGAGACAACAATGCAGGAAGCCAGACCGAGAAAGACGACAAGGACTCTTCGGAAAGGCAGGAGATTGGTTTGGTCCGTTAATTCTAATTCTTTTGTTTTTTGATCATGATGATCAATTGTCTCATCTAGTGTGTCTTGATCATGACGAGCTAGTTCAAGGGCCTCTTCTATGTTAGTCGATGAAGAGACCGCAGTAGAGGGGGATACGCTCATCACAGAGGAAGTAGATTGGACCATAAAAGGGGGGATTTCAAAGACAAAGGTCTTCTTGAAAACCCTGGTATCATCCGTATACCTCGAGGCTTTATACGCTTATCGTCGAGAATTCTTCGGCCGTATATCTGCATGTCTCGGCCGATACGTATAGTTATGTCCGATGGAGCCAGATGTCGGCATGGTTGTGGAGTTCGTGGTACCACGAGACCTTGACTGGTTGACCCTCTTTGGAAGCCGCGAACCAGGAACGTGGCGCTTCAAGGTATAATTATCTTCAGTTTATTTTAAGTATGCCCTGCATGTGTCCCTTAACTTATACGGCATAATTACTTAAATGCAAGTAAAACGATGTTTTTCTTTACATCGATTATCCTTCTACTGCGTTCATATTTGCTTAATTACAGAAAATGCAGTAATTCGGCAAAGGATGATATATCTGCTGCCTGATTGCGGATATCACTCGGAATCAGTGGCATGGAGCATTGTTATCTAGTCGGCTAAGCTCGGCAACTCATAAGAACCTCTATAATCTCATAGATTCTCAAACGTAATTATGTTGCAAAAGTTCCTAATGGGGGGGTGTTCGAGTAGAAAATATCGATACATCACTATACATCAACAGAAAGAAAAAGATAACACTATTCTGCGACGCAAATGCCAGTCAATTCTCAGTATGTACATGATAGTATACTAATAGCAGTTGGATGTAAGGTACAAGGGGAGCAAATATGAAGGAAATTGAAACTAAAGTAGATGATTACTAGAAGGCAAATCAAGATATTAAAGTATAGTAAGCTAGACCAAAGAAGCACCATCTCATTTCGTCGTCCACCACGCTTTATCTTGAGCTTGACCCTGCTGGTCCGTAGTTATTGCAGCATTCTCGGCTTTGATTTCATCTCCGTCTCGTGTTGGAGGAGGATCGTGGACTTCGGGTATAGTCTTGCCGATTCTTCCTTCATCGAAATTACCTGCGCGCGTAAACGACGTATATGAATACCCTTCTAGAATGCTATGGTCTCCGGCGGAAGAGTCCGATATATGCCTTCTTGCAAACTCGCTATTCTTACTTCGAAGCGTTCGCGTCGTCGATCCATTCAAGTCAGTGGCCTTCATCGTGTTCGCCGAGGGCTTCTTCTGCACAAAATTCCCGACTGTGTTATGCAATATCAAGGGATTAGAAGACGCGATTTCTGACATTGCCGGACGCTGAAAGATTGAGCTTCGTCGAGGCGGGAGACAGCCATGCTGTGAATCGGAAGGTGGGGCACTGGAGTACATTGAATGGCCCATATCCGAGGGAGCCTCTGGTAAGCTAGTCGTAGGACCGGCCTCCATTGTCAAAGAATGTAATAACACTTGACTAAGGAGAGCCTCATCGTTTAAGAAGAATGAATCTTCGCGCGACGGATGCTCCCGACGTTCCTTCTCGTTCGTTGTATCTGCCGCCAAGGGTCGAATGCTCTGGGATGATGTTTTCTTCTTTAGACCATGAGATGGTGGCGGAGGCCGACGGACTGGCCTCACATGCTTAGATTGAGGAGGAGAGCTAACCGTATGAGCCCTTCGAAGCGGCGCTGGAGGCACAGGGCTATGCGGGATGCGGGGAGTGGCAGGAGGGGTGAAAGGAGAGTGGAGAGATCGTCCTTTTTTGGGTGACGGCCCGGGTGACACCGAAGTAGGAGAGGCAAATGGATCACGGAGAGCGGTAAAGTCCTCCGAGGCTATAAGGCCACTCCCTGACCCGGGACGTGCAATGGACGTCTCGTAACGGACACTGCGGGTGGGGGTAGAGGGGGATAGCTGAACAGGAGAAAGACGTAGGCGTTCAGATGAAGGTTGTGGGATAGGCACTGAACAGAATGCTGAATATTTGTTTAAAATGAATATCGGGCGTAAGAGGAGGGTCACTTACTGTAAAATAACGTGATTAAGCTTCCGCCCCATAATGTAGTAAATGCAGCATCGCCTAAAGTGTATATTTGGTGACGAGGAAAACGGAATCCAGTCGCAATTGCTGAGAGTAGTTGAATAACGATGAGGAAAACCCATACTCTCCTCAACCGCGGCGTTTTAGTGGAGATGGCCAGGTAAAGGAGCAGAGGGACAGGATAGATACAAGCTAGGGCATTTACACCTAAGATTGCAATCACGGGATAAGGTTGCCTCAGCAAGGAAGTGTGAACAACAGTGAGGACGAAAGCTGCTCATTGTCAGATGCCAAGATGTGACGCGTATTTCAACAAACATACCGGCAAATATAACGATAGCATAGAAGTTTCCATAACCATAGACACGTCGTTCAGAAAGCCTAATTTGTGACGCAAGTGCAAGAAAAGAGCGAGGTCTTATCACGTATAGAACAGGTATACGGTCTGCAGGGGAGTTAAGCTGGAGATAGAAATCCAGCTAAATTCTACTCACACGCTAACTCCACAAAACTCTGGGTAATAATCTGTGCAATCCTGAAGTAATGCTGGTATTGCTCAATCACAAGCACAGACAGTGCAAGTCCCGCCGAAATGGCAGCAAGTGGCCCAAGGAGCGAGACGAATATGCAAATGACCGGGGCGCGTTTAGAGCGCGTCAATGGACCCGTTACACGAGTTTGAGCGAAGAAAAAGAGGGGAAGAAAGCCAGGAATGAGAAGAATGAAGGGAGGGGTGACCTCAAGGAGAATTGATAGCGAAACACACATAGTTTGGTATCGCAAGAGAAGGGGAGGAGGTAATGAGCGACGGTCACAGCCAGAAAAATGAGGAGAAAGCTAAAGTGAACGCGAGAAAATAACGCGTTTCGTTTGTGTTTCGTCGATATTAAGAACCGATGCGTCCAGGGAGGCCTAGGGCCGCCATTAAACTCTGTCAAATAGAATATTAACCAGACGATAAAGAAGGGCGCGCGTCCGTCGCTTTATGGCGTCTACAGCATATGTAACTATCAGATATACTCCACCGAGCCGTAGGAGGTAGAGAAGAGGCTTCCAAAGAGGATTGTTGTTTCAAAAGGATCCGCGGATTCTCTCCAGGAAATGATAAATCCATAAAAACAGAGAAAGAGACCAGAATATAGTAGTCATAGCACCGGCGGAGAGAACAGTGGCGTCAAAGTTCTAAGACGTAATGTGTTGGTAGTGACGTTCTGACTGGCTAGCCCGTCGAGCCCATCTGCATCAATCCTTCAAAGTTCCGTCCGACTTCGTTTAAAGAGACAACACGACACAACATGTCCACTAAGGTGTTGAATAGCGATACGTATGCCCAGTGGGAGCCCAAAGTAAATTTATCGAGGCACACTGTCGATATATGTCCAAGTGTCTTCCGGCGTTGCTGCGGGATGCGTCATAGTCAGAGATATCCCTGCTTTCGAGTCGTCGGCGACTCGTCGCCGTCGCACACTAAAATTGCGGAGAAAAAGACAGCAAATTTTAGGATTCCACCATGCTCTTACACTTGAAAGACAAACGTAGCTGCGAAGACGCGTGGGGGCACGATCGCGTTCAGGGAAGCTAGGGAAATCAGAGTCTAAGTCTATGCGAATTTAGCCTGTCAAAAGCACTCACACGACAAGAATTCCGCTGAAAGAGGCAGGTAACAAACGTGCGAGTGTCTTGGATGGTCGTACGATCTGATAGCTCAATCTCAAGAGCAGGCGCAGTGCAGAAAATCATAGTTTAGCTCCAGTAGTACCACTTTTCCAAAATTTGAAACCTCTGTAAAAATAAAATCGTACCTGGAAAGCACCTGGCCTAATAAATAATAAAGTAGCGGATGCGTCGAATAACGTGGTGTTAAGCACGCACGTGTGCCATGATTCCACGTGAGACTGTCTTCCTCCTCTCTCCACCACCTTTATAACAGACCCTTAATCCCACTGAGAATGGCAGCTCCACGCTCCTGGCAAACCCACCTTCGCAAAGTCTTCTTTGCTTCTCTCCACCATGTCTCTGCCGACGCTAAACGCAAATGAGAACCCGAAGGAGTTTGAAGACGGCAAGCGTGTCGTGGCGAAGCAAGAAGCCCACCGTACTCTAAGCAGGAAGGAAAGCCTGAGCGCGTACTTCACTATTGCTGCTGCAGCATTTGGACTCATTAGTGATGGCTGTAAGTAAAATAATCTTCTAAAGTCGTTTGGCCAGATGAAACTGACGCGTATTCTTGGCACCTGCAGACCAGAACAATGTTATGACGATGGCTAATGTAAGTTGATCAGTTTAGAAACACCTCATGTACTGAACAGAATTCCATAGGTCGTCTTCAAGAAACTCCACCCAGCAGAATATAATTCCGTTGTCTCCACCCGTGTTTCTAATTCTCTTCTGGTTGGTGCGATTCTAGGCCAACTTGTCGTTGGTGTCGTTTGTGACCAGATTGGCCGGAAAACTGCTTTGATTGGGACAACATTACTCATTGTTATCGGAGCAACTCTTGCTACGGCGGCCCATGGTGCTCATGGTAGCATTACCGGGCTATTCTGGTTCCTTACGTTCGCTCGGGGGCTCACTGGTATTGGTGTCGGCGGTGAATATCCTGCCTCGTCCACAAGTGCCTCGGAGGCTGCAAACGAGAAGATGATTAAGCACAGAGGACCAGGTAAGTATTCATATAAGAAGATTGAACCATTCTAATATAATCTCAGTCTTCATCATGGTCACCAACTTCGTCCTGAGTTTCGGTGGTCCATTGGCCGTCGCTGTATTCTTAATTGTCCTGTCCGCTGCTGGTGAAAATAATCTCAATACCGTTTGGCGTGTCTGCTTCGGAATTGGTATCGCTTTACCACTTACTGTGTTCTACTTCCGAGTTAAGATGTTGAGCTCCAAACTCTACAGACGCGGCGCAATCAAACGTAAGGGTGTTCTTTTAAAATACTGTTAATTCTAAAACCTAAACTTATGTTGGAATACTTATAGGTCATGTTCCTTACGGGCTGATGTTTAAGAGGTATTGGAAGGAATTGATTGGCACATGTGGAGCCTGGTTCCTTTACGACTTCGTATGTGATTCTATAATTATTTCATATATGCGCTAAATTTTTCTATAGGTTACTTTCCCCAACGGGGTAAGTCAGTTAATAACAAGACCATGCCTAGTCCTGCTGACATACGTATGATGCTAAAAGGTTTTCTCGGGCACTATTATTTCCAGTGTTATCCATAATGGGGATATTAAGCGTACCGCTGAGTGGCAGCTGTTGTTGGGTGCTATTGCCTTGCCAGGTAAATCTGATCCACTCAATTAATTTTCAATTCTCTCACTATTATAATTTATGCAGGTGTATTTGTCGGTGCTTTGCTTTGCAATCCCTTAGGTCGCCGCAACACGGTAAGTTTTATATTTAAATACAGACCAGCGAATTTTAATGATTCCGTTTAGATGATGCTCGGATTCAGCGGATATCTCGTCTTCGGTTTAATTATTGGGTTGGCTTACGATAAGATAACCAAAATTATTCCTCTATTCGTAATTTTGTGAGTTCCATATTTTTTGCTGCGTCGTATATTCTAACGGATGTCGATATATTAGCTATGGTCTTATGCAGTCTTTCGGAAATCTTGTGCGTATTTCCGACCGCAATATATTCTTGTACGCCTTTGTAATCACAAGTCTTTTTATTCAGGGTCCTGGAGATATGCTTGGATTAGTTAGTGCAGAATCATTTGCAACACCCGTTCGCGGAACCTTGTATGGTCTTAGTGCAGGTATGGATTTTCACCTGCGATTTGCTATTCCGTTGCTGATGGCACAACACGCAGCTCTCGGTAAGACCGGTGCTGCCGTAGGCACCCAGGCTTTCACGCCAATCCAAAATCATTTGGGCAAGCGGTGAGTAATGCTGATAGTCTTTCCGTTTATTTATGACTGATGGATGATATTAATACAGGTGGACATTTATTATTGCTGCTATCTGCGGTGTTACGGGGATTTTGGTCACCTATTTCTTCGTTCCTGATATGACAGGTATCGACCTTGCTGATGAAGATGCCAAGTTCTTGCAATACCTCGCTGATAATGGTTGGGAGGGGGCTGTTGGTGAAGGCGATGAAGGCGAATCCATTGGTGATACAGACAGTGAAGGAGGAATCGAAAAGGGCGGCGAGAAAGAGTAGAATATTTCACACGACTCCCATGTGTCTGAGGTCCTTCCAGACCCATTATGACTGATGGCCACTGATTCACGACAAATATAACGATAGCTTATTTTGACTTGCAAACATTGGGATTGCATGGGGATATCAATTAGATTATCAAGACCCGTCGTCAACCAGTGAGTTACCACTACTAATCGAGGACGACAACCAATAGTATGTGGCTGTGACTAGTTACCCGAAAGGGTACCTACCCGCTGTGTTGGTCGATCAAACAGTACAGACGGCGGCGGATTCTCTCCTTCTCTAAGGCTCTTCGTTGCATGCCCATTTGAGGCTCGTCGATAGCAGTAGCTTACAACCTTTTTACTCCTTTCCCGCAGGCGGTATCTATTTGCCTTCAACTTCTACTGCAACTTGAAGCTTCGGTCCTAGTGCAGTGCACAGACCTTCGTGGACGATTCATAATGTCCTCAACCTTCTCGATGACAACCTTGATACGAATATATCTCACTTTGCTCATTTTATCATGCATTTCTTTCGTTTATGTTAATGGTGCGTAGCATTTCTGCTTGTTTTGAGGCATTTTGGCTAAGATGCGAGTTATGTAGCCCACAGTTCTCCTCCGCGCCCCCTCAAACGCATCGAACAACCATCTGTACAAGCTATAGAAATCCTACCGCGTTCACAATCCTTGTACCCTCGCTCACATCTACCCAATTCGCCTTCTATATCCCCGGAATCTACTACCCTGTACAACACAGACTCCTTCCGTCTTACCCTTACCGCATTCGAAGAAACCTTCCACCTTCATTTGCGTCCCAATCTCGACTTAATTCATCCCGCTGCTAGTATTAAATACTACAAAAATGGACCCGATGGTCGTGCTGTACTGGATCGGATCGAACCCATCTTGCAGAGTAACGTCAGGGCTTACTGGGGAGACGTCCTCCATCCCGATGACAGTCGTGGCCGCATTAGAGAAGATATCATGGGTGGATTCTTGCATTCCAGTACGCCGACGCTCGGCTGGGCGGGCATTATCGTTCATCATCAAGGAGATGAAGATAACGGCGTGGCCCCTATTTTCGAAGGCGCATTCTCCGTCAATGGAGTCATTCACCATGTTACACGATTTGATAACTACTTGCGAACGAAGCATCCTTTGGATCCCGAGCTGGAGGCTGATGAAGAGGCCTCCAAGCTGGTCATATACCGTGACAACGATGTTATGGACGGTAGAGAGGAGGCCTTGCTAAGACGATCTCTCGGGGAAGACGTTGAAGTCGCAGAAGCTATACCTCCGAAAACCTGTGCCCATGATCATCTCAGTTATAACACAGATGCGTCACTCAATCCCACTCTAAGGAATCAAGAAACACCGTCCTCTAGCTTCGGTTTGTTCGAGAAGCTTGTTTATGGAAACGAGTGGATCAACTTTGGAGAGAATGTATCCTTGGCCCGGCGAGATGATGTCGTTGGATCTGGTGCGAGTAGCAAGTAAGTTTAACGATCACGTTTCTCATACTGCTCTGACTAATAAGTCTCCATGCAGTTTTGCAAGTAGTATCGGCCAAACTGTGGGTTGTCCGTTAGATCAAAAGATTGTGAGATATAATGTCGAAGGGTATCATTCATTGCTGATCCTCCTCAGGTGTACATGGGTGTGGCTGCCGATTGTCAATATGTTCAACAATACGGTTCAACTGGTAATGCGACTTCCGCCATTCTGAATGACTGGAATAATGTTAGCCGATTATACAAAGTAAGGAACCACTTACATCTGCATTATGACCTATCTCATCTATCGCGTAAAGTCTACTTTCAATGTCAGCTTAGGAATCATCCATATGGAAATTCAGGAGGCTACTTGTCCTTCTTCTGTGGACCCCGCAAATCCTTGGAATGTAAATTGCACTGGGCTGACGCTCGACAATCGTCTTTCAGCATTCTCTAAATGGCGTGGTACTAAAGGTGCCGATGGTGCTGGACTATGGCATCTAATGAGTGGGTGTCCAACTGGCACTGAGGTCGGTGTTGCTTGGTTGGGAACTCTTTGTCAGACGAATGTCACCGGAGCTCCCGGACAAGAGGTCTCTGGAGCTGCTGTTACCACGGCTGGAAGAGCTGAATGGCAAGTTGTAGCCCATGAGATTGGACATAACTTTGGTGCAATTGTAAGTGCAGGTCAGCTTTTGCAAGGTAGTTGAATGCTTATCACTTCTATTTCTAGCATGATGTAGGAAGATTGGATATAGTTTACTTACCTTTGGCTGATCATTCCCCTACTCTAGTGTGTGTCCGGATGCAACTCAAGCAGCACTAATTGTTGTCCGCTCTCCATGGGACAGTGTGACAGCAATGCGTCCTTCATCATGAGCCCCACGGCTTCCACAATAGAAATGCAGTTTTCGCCCTGTTCTTTAGGAAATATCTGTAAGACAAACGTTTTATGCTTTGGACTACTATTAATGATATCCTGCAGGCTCCGTCATGCAATCCCGTAAAGCAGACTTCACCTGTCTCCAGGCCCCCAATCCCAGTATGAAGATCTTATCACTCCAGATGTGCGGAAATGGCATCGTCGAGGAAGGAGAAGAGTGCGATCCGGGACCAGGAACAAATTCGACATGTTGCAATGCCGCAACTTGCAAGTTCACCTCTGGAGCAGTTTGCGATCCAGCCAGTAGCAGCTGTTGTACGTCACAATGCCATTTCGCTCCGAGTACCCAAGTATGTCGGCCAGCCCTGAGTAGTGTCTGTGACACTCCAGAGATGTGTACGGGTACCTCAGGACAATGCCCTTGGGATAAGACTAAACCCGACGGTAAGGATGCTGATTATTTGGCTTGTTGAGTCTTCTGACGCGATGGCTTGTAGGTTTGAGTTGTGGTGATGGTCTAGCTTGTGCAAGCGGACAGTGCACATCGCCTTCCCGTTAGTTGCCACTTATATTGCCATTACGATGAGCTAAACTTTGTATTAGGTCAATGTGCAACAGTCGGAGCTTCTATGGAACTCAGCAAAGCTTGTGACAGCAAAGGAGATACCAGTTGTCAGGTTTCTTGTCAAGACCCTGACGATTCAAGCCGGTGCTTGGTTCTACAAGCACAACTAATCGATGGTTCACCCTGTGGTAGGTGAAAGAAATTTGTCAATATTCATCTTAAACCTCATAATTTCGTTAGGATATGGCGGAATGTGCATGAGCGGCAAATGTCAGAGTGGTACTTTGTTCGATACTGCAAAGGTATGATACATTGAACGAAAAATGTTTATGTAAATCGCTAATTTGCGCGCAGTCATGGTACCTGTCCAACTTACAGATCTCTATTCCTGTGACTGTGGTCGCAGGCGTGACATTCCTGCTTCTCCTCTATTTCTTAATACGATGTGAGCTTGACAACATCGCCTTGACATCTATTTTACTAATTCTCTCACAGGCATGGTTTCATGTTGCAGAAGACCCGATTCAATTGAACCTGCCCTTAAAGCTGCCCGGCCTCAACGACTCAACAGCTGGATTGGTCCGCCTCCTCCCAATGCACAAATTCAGAGACAGGCATCTAGACCTGGAGTCGCACCGACTAGACAAATGGGCGCCGAGAGAGTATGGGTGCCACCTCCGACTCAGTCTAGAGAGCCTTCAATACGAAGTAATTCTTCATTCCCAAGGCCGTCTGCTGATATCCCGCGGAATTTGCGACCAGGTGGTGGCCCTTCGTAAGTTTGACAGTTCAATCTTAATTGTATTTTTGGATTAATTTTTCATGCAGATCATCTACTCAGGTCCGATCTCGTGGGCCACCTGGTGATCCTTCACGTTCGAATTGGGTAGATTCAACGCCGTGGAACGGATCGACGCGATAGAGCTATTTTGATTATTATTCTGGCTGTATGGCATTCTATGGAGTGCGCATGCGCATGCATATTTCATTTGCTAAGTTATGTTGTTTAATCTAAAGAAGAGATATCCATATTATCTATTCAAAGAGACGCTTCCATGTGCACAAACGTTCAAACTCTTGCCGAACGTATACTTTACACCAGGTCATTTCCTCACACACAGCTAATTCTGCGCTTGACCTCTATCGTAGATTTTCAGCTGAGAAACCTACGAAGACTCACTGCAGTCGCCTCTCAAATTCAACTCGTATTTTCAGGCTGCTCGAAACAGGTTGAAGACACTCACGCACAAAAAAAGCCTGAGCGGCTTCGGTGGCGTGTGGCGTAGGTTTTCTTCCAAATTGCAATGATATTTCGAAGGCATCATTCCAAGTGATAACTTGGACTCAGTTCTAATTGTGCTATTAAAGATATTCTGGTATGCCTCTGGCTGCCGACGCGGTCTCATGTTTACCATTTATAGAGGATGCTTCGCGCTTTCGACTGACAGCCCACTGGCACCTTACCCCACGCACGTTCGTTCAATTCATATGTGAACTATTGATTCTCTGTCTTCTCTCCAGGTAATGAAGATTGTATAAATACGTTTTCAAGGTATTCTCGAAAGTCCCCTTGAATCACAGATTGACAGAATGGTTTTGTCTTCCCCTGGACAATTCGATCATGCCTCGTCTATGGGTATTTCGGATACTAAATCGAAGAAAAGTGACGAGATCCACCTGGAAGAGTTGGTTGTCCAGGATAATCGAAGCTTACTTAGCTATAAGCAGGGCATTAGTGCGTATTTCACTATCCTCGCCTCAGCTTGTGGCCTCCTCAGCGACGGATGTAAGCATTTTTACATTTTCAAGATTTCTTGGCAAATTTCAACCTTCTCTTTCAGACCAAAACAGTCTTATGACTATGTCAAATGTGGGCTTGCCTGCAACGAGATATCTTTTTGGGTATTTATTCATGCCATTTTTTATTTCTCAGGTTGTCTTCCGGAGACTCTATCCTCAAGAGTACACTTCTACGGTTTCCACTCGGGTCTCTAATGCGCTTCTTATTGGAGACATTGTGGGTATGCTTCTTGTGGGTCTTATATGCGATCGCGTCAGCCGTAAAACGGCTCTGGTTGGCACTACTTTAATCATTGTCCTCGGCGCGACATTAGGAACTGTAGCGCATGGATCTAGAAGCAGTATCACTGGATTATTCTGGTTTCTTACCTTTGCGCGAGGTATTACTGGAGTCGGCGTGGGCGGTGAGTACCCAGCGTCTTCGACTAGCGCATCCGAAGCAGCGGACGAAAGTATGGCAGCATTTAGAGGTCCAGGTACGTACATAGTACTCGCTAATTAAATGTCACTATAATATTGTATAGTGCTTGTCGTGGTCACCAATTTTGTTCTCAGTCTAGGAGGACCTCTGGCCGTTTCCGTCTTTCTCATTGTATTTTCTGCCGCAGGAGAAAATCACCTTCCAACCGTGTGGAGAGTCTGTTTTGGGTTTGGCATTATCTTGCCTATTACCGTGTTATTCTTTCGGCTTCGGATGTTAACGTCCAAACTTTTTAGACGCGGAGCAATCAAACGTTAGCTGGAGTTTAATGTGTCTCTATTTAACAAATACGCTTACTATTTCTATTCCTTTAGGAAAGGTCCCTTACTGGTTAACCCTAAAACGATATTGGAAAGCTTTGATTGGTACTTGCGGTTCTTGGTTTATTTTCGATTTTGTATGTGTCCAGTACTCATGCTCTCTTTCCACAACTGACGGACAATATTTCCAAACGATACTTAGGTTATCTATCCCAATAATGTAATGCATGCTACTATGCTATTTCCCTTTCCCATGAGCTGAAGATCTGTTTCAGATATTCTCTGCTTCCATTATTTCGAGTATCATTCCAGATGGCGATCTGAAGCGGACAGCTGAGTGGCAATTGCTATTAGGAACTATAGCCTTACCAGGTAAGAAAAAGGAAGTTTTGAAATTGCTCAAGTATGATATAACGCTATTAATCGGTTTTGTCAGGAGCAATCCTTGGAGTCTTTCTGTGCAACATATTGGGAAGGCGTAATACGGTAAATATACAAATATAAAATAGAAGTCCATACTCATACCTTTCTCTCTGAAGATGATGCTCGGATTCGCGGGCTACATTGTTTTCGGATTGACAATTGGGCGAGTACCTAGTGTTCGTGGATCACGGTCTAGTTGTTGAGACAAGTCCATGGGCAGACTTGCATATGACAAGATCACACGAATAACTCCTCTGTTCATCGTTTTGTAAGCATTCAAACCTTTGAGTTACTTCGTCATTCTGAAATCAGTCTGGATGTTAGTTATGGACTCATGGCCTCCTTTGGAAATCTGGTAAGTGTCAGCCTGACGTATGAGTCTTGGATCCACCATGAATGAATTTTAGGGTCCGGGAGATATGACCATCGTAGTGAGCGCAGAGTAAGCAGCTCACATAGACTGATAATCCAAAGTTGGTGACCACTGATATAGATCTTATGCAACCCCCGTCCGAGGTTCCCTGTTTGGACTCAGTGCTGGTATGCAACTTTATTTAATGAAGAATGTACTGTCATTGATCGACTTTTGCAGCATTTGGAAAAGCTGGCGCTGTTATTGGAACGCAGGTCTTTGTTCCTATCCAAAATAATCTCGGGAAACGGTACGCGACCTGGAGAATATGTAATATTTTCACTGATGTACTTTGGGATTATCCCATAGGTGGACATTCATAATCGCAGCCATTTGCGGACTATCCGGTATTCTCGTCACTTACCTTTTTGTTCCTGAGATGACCGGCAAAGACTTTGAAGATGAAGATAAATCTTTTATAGCATACCTGAAGGAGAATGACTGGGATGGGAAGGTGGGAGAAGAAGAAGAGATCATCGTCGAAGTCAGCAAAGATACTTAAAGATATCATTGTACATTTTATTTTACATTGTGGGCACACATACATATGACCTATGGTCGACATACACGGATAGCGGCCATCTACCACCTCCGTTAACTGCCCCATGGCTTAGTTGGCTATAGCGTCCGACTGTTAAGACGCCACGATGGTCGATTATCGAATCGGAAGGTCGAGAGTTCGAGCCTCTCTGGGGCAGTATCTTTTGTGCTCTGTCAGAGAGCAAAAAAAATAGCGGTCTTCACGATTTCAAATAAATACCGGCTACTCCGTAGCTATAAGTAAGGAAAAGATTGCACAGAAAACCGAAGAGGACGAGAGTCCGTATGCACCGTCTACGGTTGACTTTGCCTTTAATTTTTGTATCACGGACAACGTGGTGTATATGGGAGATACTACGGGTGAAGTCTAATGTATTTTATAAAAGAATAATCTTCGTTTGATCAACATAAAGTCATATTTTCAAAAGGAATGAAGAACTGCCGGCGTATTCCCCCTTTCATCAAACCTATTGCAATTGCTCTTCAAAATTATATTAAGCATATATGGAATGAGCTGGCCGTAAAGGTACACTATAACGTGGGACGCAGACAGACAATCATAAAAACTAGAACAACAATAAATTAATCAATTGAACCGCCGAGATCTAAACCAGCTCTTAATGTCTCTTGTGCGACTTCTCTGGCCCATCTGATCGTCCCTGAGACCACTTCATTATCTGATACATTCTCTCCGCGCACAACACCCTTGAAGAGATACAGAATGCCATGTGTTAAGGTGGGTATCCGTGTAGCTTTCATGAAAACCGCCTCGAGGGCTTCCTGGCTACGAGAGTCTTTAAGGTACTTCGCTGCAGCCGCATTCACAGCCACAGCTGGCGATGCCACTTGTGAGCTGATGAAAAGCTGGTAGAACAAATTTTGAAGAAACTCCCGGGTGTGGGGTTGCAACATCGTAAAGTCAACAGGCTACCAAGATCTCAGTAATAGCGCTACTACAAAGGGGGCTAAAAAGTACCTTCAGGATTGCTACAGTGACACTGCCCTTGGCTAACCACCATCCGTAGGCTCTTGCAATGTTCAACCGTCGACTAGAAGAGATCTTCTTTTCATCGAACGCAACATAAGAGTCTTCATGAGAGATCTTGATGATTTCGGCACCGCCCACGTCCTTCTCACCCATCTCTCGAAGGAAATCCCATAGACAATACTGCAATGTGATCTTGTGCGAATGCGAGATTTGACATAGATGTTGGACAGTAAGCGTATAATAAGGATTATATTGCTTCTCCTATAACGAAGGGAGTGAGAACTCTGGTGGAGATTGGGCTCATCCTTGGTAGACTTACATTACCCAAACAATGGAGAATGACGCGGATGATTTCCCGTTGTTGTGTTTCGTTCAAATTCAACTGTCCAAGTCGCTCACATGCGTCCACATAATCCTTGAGAAGTGCAGTATTAGCGTCTGTTCATAACTAGGTAGGCTGAAGACTTACGTCACTGCTCATAAGGATTACAAAAATACTTCTTCGTACATCCGTATTCATGCCTTGCTTCCGCGCAAGTTTCATTAGAGCATCTCCTGGCGTTGTGGTTTGAACCTTCGGCTGAGACTTCTCTTCTTGAGCTCGGGCGTGCTCTACCAAGGGATCGCCAGCCCAAGCCGCTCCAACGATCCACCATTTGCCTCGTTTATCTGCGGAATGTAAATCTTGAAGGGTGACGCGCAGCGGTTCATGCGAAAGCACTAGACCGACATGAGAGACAGCGCAAGTATAATAAAGTATCGCTTACCGTGGTACTTCTTGCTTACCCCAGAGAGGAATTTCTTCATCCGCTCGACAGATTCGGTGTGTCCATCTGGATTTGCCGACCGCTTGACCTTGTTATTCTTCAAGAGGGTCAGAGTATCGATCATGAACTTGGTTCGAGAACTGATAAAACGATACATCAATCAGATATTACTGTTGACAAGTATATGAAGGCAAACCTGAGAGCGCCATTGTCCGTTTGAGCCACTTTCTGATGCACAATATCAACAATATCTTTCAAGGCAGAAGGATCATCTTGTCGTAGTTGGGGTCCGGAATCTGCGCACATATACTGGTTAATATAATAAACCACTAAACGAGGAAACAATACTAACTCCGGGCAATCTTCAGAAGCAACTCCACATCAAACTCGTTCAATTTCTCCAGCAGACCTCGAATGATGTCGTATACAAGTACGCACGAGAGAACTTGGAAATTGTAGAGCTCGGAGAGTAGGACGATCAAATTCAGGCATTCCTTGCCTTTGGTCTCTGCACTTTCCGCCGTTATCTCTGGAGCATCACGGCCGTTCACGGCCTCATAATGCTTTTCATAAGATTCCACAAGCGTTTGAATGAAATGACCAGCTAAAATGACCTATCAGTAGGCGTGCAGTCATTAAAGTGTAAGACATACTAAAATCAACCCCAACGATCTTATGCAGACTTGCAACCAGGGCTGCATGTAAAACAACAAAGGTATCTAATAATGAAGAATGCAACGAGATTCCATCGATGATCAACTTTGTTAATGTAGTTGTTACGTCTACGGAGGATATCAGCACTGTCGAATAACCCCAAATAATAAACAATACCATTTCGCCGCTGATTGCGATATAATTCCTCGGCTGTTTGTAAGATAGAATCCATATTTTGTTCGCTCATTCTATTGTAATATAGTTAAGGTGGGCGGTTATAAACAACAAGCCTCGAATCTTACCGATTCAGGAGACCCTTCATTTGTCGGGTGAGGTTGAGTAGTCTCTCTGATTCTTCAGTTTGAGCCTTTCGGAGATGAGGAGGTACGTATTTAGTTCCTAGAACTGAATTTAGAAGAAAATCAAGGTAGATTACGGGACAGTATACCTGTTGAGGCAGCATCTGTAGCAGTCGCGGAATTCTTCAAGGTATCAGAGGCCAAGACCTCCGTTTGTTCATCTTCTAAATTCGCGGAAAGTTCAGTGGTGTCTCCAAAGCCTTTAAACTCTTCCTCGTCTGCTTCTTCTTCCTCGCCTTTCTCCTCGCTTCTTTCCTCGTCTTCCTCGTCTTCATCATCCCCTCCCTCATCCTCTCCCGCACTTTCCTCTTCCTCATCCTCGTCTAACATCCCATCCTCATAATCCTCCTCGCCATCCTAGAGTAACACGTCAGATCAGCCCAAACATTAAAGAAGTAACAACTAACGTAATCAGACATATCCATCGACAATCCTGGATCTGAGGGTAGAATCCTATCAAGGTCGGCCATTAGGTCTGCATACGAAATCGAATCAGAACACTGAAGCAATGCATATAAGAATGAAATATAATTACCATCTAATCCATCTCCAAAGCTGGTCGCTTTCTTCTTTCCCCTCAGTCCCAACTTTGCCTCTAACCACGCAATTTGCGCCTCCTCAGCCTCGTCCTGAGGCGTTCGCGTAGACTTCTTGAACAGCTCATCTAGAGAGCGTTTGGGCTTCGTTTTATCCTTTGCTTCAGGCTTTTGGGATATTTCTTTATCTTTCGACTTGGTATCTGATACCGCAGGCTTAGCAGTCACTCGCTTAGGAGCCTTCACCTTCTCTTGTATCGGTTGCGAGACCGCGGGCTCTTCTTCATGACGCGCTTTCTTCTTCGCAGGTCCTTCTTCCTGGTCTTCTATGGGCCGCTTGAGATTGGCATTATCATTCGCTTGATGTTGTGAAAAGAACGCTGCTTTGCGCTGCTTTTGCTCCTGACGAGCTTGTTTGCGTGCCTCCTTACGGTTAACCGGGGTTGGCTTTCGGCGTTTTCTGGTATTTTTTTCTACAGAATTGTTAAATAGACTAATGAGGTATATATGAAGTTCCATTACGTACGAGATTCACTCTCAATTTGCTCTCGAAGAGCAGCAGGCAATTGAGTAGTCGACTTTTGTGGCGGCATCCCTTTCGAGAAACTGAAGTCACGCGTGACATTATTTCTCATTATGTAATATCTCTTCAATTTGCTCCCGCTCATTTCTTCTTCTACTACTTCAATGCCTGCTGTAAAACGGAAATGGGATGGAAAGGAGGTCAGAGAGGAATCTCCCGAATCTAGCATAGATGAGGTTCCTCTTTCTGACGGTGAAGTCGATATTTCTTCTATGTTGATGGGGGTGCAACATGGGGCAAGCGACAACGAGGACGATGAAGATTTTATACGAGAGTCTATGTCCAAGCAGAATATTAAAACCGGGACCGAACTAATTAAAAAAGCCAAAGGCAAGAAGATCTCAAAGGGCGAGGTCGGAGGAGGTAGCTTCCAGAGCATGGGTAAGCCTCGTATTTTCATTTATTGCATGCAATCATATTGACTGTATGAAGGTCTACTTCCTTCCCTATTGCGTGCACTGACCCTCAGAGGGTATCGTGTTCCCACACCGATTCAACGAATAACGATTCCCAGTCTACTTGCGAACCCTCCAAGAGATGTAGTAGGAATGGCTCGAACTGGTTCAGGAAAGACCTTGGCTTACATGGTACCTCTTCTACAAAGACTTGGTGGAAGGCATTCCACATCTTTTGGTGCTCGTGCTTTAATCATGGTACCTGCCAGAGAACTCGCCCTTCAAGTCCTCAAAGTTGGAAAAGAACTTGCTCGTGGATGGGGTGGTGGAGGAGGTGACCATGCTGGCGATACGCAGGGTGGAAGTGAGCCGAAGGGTCAAGCTCTTCGTTGGGGTTTGATTGTTGGTGGTGAAGGACTGGATGAGCAATTCGAGATGATTACCTCTAATCCCGATGTGTGAGTGTTCCTGGTTTTGTCACCGACACTTCCATCTGACTTCTTTTTAGCATCATTGCCACGCCGGGACGTTTGCTTCATTTGGCCGTAGAGATGAATCTTGATTTAAAGTCCATCCAATACGTTGTCTTCGACGAAGCCGATCGCCTTTTCGAAATGGGTTTCGAAACCGCCTTGGATGAAATCCTCAGCAGGTTGCCAACGAGCCGACAGACTTTGCTGTTTTCCGCAACATTGCCCAAGAGTCTCGTGGAATTTGCCAAAGCCGGACTTGAAAATCCCAAGCTTGTACGACTGGATGCTGAGAGCAAAATCAGTGCAGACTTGCGCTTAGTTTTCTTCTCTGTGAAGCAGGCAGAAAAAGATGCATGTCTTCTATTCCTTCTACGAGATGTTATAAAGGTTCCACTAGGTTCTCCAACTGAAGCTGAAGACAGCAAGTCCCGCAAAGGCAAAAACGAAACTGCTCCTCATCAGACTCTTGTCTTCGTTGCCACCAAGCATCACGTCGAGTATGTGACTAATCTATTGATCACCGCCGGTTATGCGGTCTCTCATATATATGGTTCGTTGGATCAAATGGCTCGCAAGATTCATATGGATCGTTTCAGAAGAGGCTTGTCCAACATCCTAGTTGTCACCGATGTTGCTGCTCGTGGTATCGATATTCCTGTTCTTGAGAATGTCGTCAACTACGATTTTCCGGCAGGTTCCAGAGTGTTTGTACATCGCGTGGGCCGTACAGCGCGTGCAGGTCGTAAAGGATGGGCGTGGTCATTCGTCACGCACCCAGAGCTCCCGCATCTGCTGGACCTACAGCTCTTCTTGGGTCGCCCGTTGAAATCCAAGGCCGAATCAGAAGCTGCTTATGTGGAATACATGGTATTGGGTACGTTCGAACGAGATAAAATCGACGATGACATTGAATATATCCGGACGCTGCACGAGGCGAACTCGGCGTTACCTGCTCTCCGAGAAGTCATGCGAAAAGGTCAAAGCATGTACGAACGCAGTCAGGGAAAGGCGAGTCAAGCAAGCTATAAACGATCCAAGGACGTCGTTCAGGGAGGGAAATGGATATGTTTCGATGGTCGAGAGGCAGGAGTTCATCCAATCCTGAAGTCACGGAAAGCTACCGGGGAAGATAAGGATGCCGCCAGAGATGCCATCTTAAAGGTTGTTAGCACTTTCCGTCCATCTGAAACTGTGTTCGAACTTGGAATGAGAGGCCAAAACGAGGCGGCGGCCTTGATGCAAAACAGGCGGAAGACGCTTGGGAAAGCGATTGAAAGGGCCAAAGTAGCGACATCATCTAAAGTCACGACAGAAAACCTTGACACGAGTGAAGATCCTAAGATGGAGTTAGAGCTGGCCGATGAAGAAGACATTGAGGTATTTTCTCTTCCCCTTGTGCATTGTTACTCCTACTCATCATTTTATAGGCTGTGTTTGAAATTTCGCGCAAGAAGCCTCGGAAGGAATTCAAAGATCCTGAATTCTACTTGGCATACGAACAAAAAGACGCCAATACTGAAAAGGGGTATGTAGTATTCTTCTCCTCATTAAGTTGTTGACTCACCATTGTTGGCAGATATTCTCTTAAAGATGGGGCTTCTTTTGCCGAACAAGCGAAACGTGTGACTTTCGATCTCACGGGTGATGAAGGCCTCGCTCGTAAACGTTCACAAAGCCAGTTAACTTGGGATAAGAAGAAAAAGAAGTTCGTAAAGGGCGATGGCGCTGGCGCGGATAATGTCAAAATGGTGCGCACAGAAAGTGGTACCAAGCTTCCGGCAACCTATCGTAGCGGACGTTTCGATGAATGGAAGAACAGTCATCATAAGACTTTGCCTAGAATCGGCGAAGCCGAACTTGAAGGCGGCAGGAATAGTGGTGGCAAGAAATTCAGACACAACAAAGTTACTGAATCCAAACCTTTGGACAAACTCAGCTTAGGTTTCGAACGCAAGATGAAGCAAAGGCAGAGCAAACCGGCCGGTGACAACGAAGAGACAACGGACAAAAAGTCTCGTGGACGCTATGGCGCAAAGTCTATCGGAAAGGTGAAGAACGAGTTGAAGACCGCGGAGCAAATACGGAAAACAAGAGACGTAAAGGCCAAGCGCAAAGCCAAGAATGCTCGGCCCAGTCGCAAGGGAAAACGATGAAAACATTTGTAGTACTTTTTACATATACTCTGTATCGCTATGTAGTTCAAACTCTTGATATAATATTACTGAGAAATTTCTTAGTACTTGATGCGAGCGTCACTCATTTAAACTTCTTCCATAACATGCTAGTAGAATACAGAGCTAAGCATAGTCCCAGTTCTGACCATCCTCGTCAACTACTTGCGTATTCTGTAGACCTTCCAATAGATCCACACCGACACTATTCAAAGAATCTACGATCCAATGAGGGTACTTTCCATTTGCATAATAGCCTTTGAAGAAACTCTTAAGGAAAGCTGGATATTCATCCTTCATGATGGCATCCCGGACATCACCCATTAGTTTCGCCTGGAAGACAATATTATGTTGGGTAACAGCTGAATAGAGAAATAAGTATGGAATCCTTGTGTAGAACTAGAACACATACCGTGAGCCGTAGCTGTTTCGGTGCCTATATTATGGTAAATAAATGCTCGCGAGGTTTCGCTCCTGCAAGTCGGGCAGGCACAATCCTTATCAATAGGATCCAGATCTTGAGAATATTTGTTAAGTCCTGATGATAAGAATAGTTGAATTAAATATGTATTAATATATTGCAATATACGCACGAAGATTTAACGGCCCTTGTCGTGTTAACGCAACGCCGAATCGCGCTGTCCGTGTAGGGAAAACACAGTCCGCCTGATAATGTAAATATACTAAGAAGTCGTATAATCAAATATATAGATTAAATGCACCATATCCACTCCAAGAGCGACGCAGACGAGCAGATCTACAGAGCGAATATAATTAGAAAAAAATTATGGAGATCCTTCGCGAATTCTACCTTCTGCAAAGCCAATTCCCATGGAATATCGCGGTTCTTGGTTGTTAAATAAGAATTAAATCGTACTCATTACTCATCGAAAACATACTGTCATCGGGTAATTTCTCCGCGCACAGTGCGATCCTGATGCAGAGCATAAGGTTACAGAGCATCGAAGATACGAAATTGAACTTACATCTTCCAAAAGGTGTCTATCCCCAATATTTAAGTTTTATTAGATCATGATCCACATTAAATCTCACCTTTCGCTTCACCCCCGCTTAATCCTGAGTATCGAAGGGAATCAGACAAAATTATTTGGGACTCGGGGCAGAATAATATAACTTACCGCCAATGGCAAATCCAGATACAGAATCTTTTCTTTTGACCATTTCTTCTAAACATATCTCACGGAGTCCGCTGTCTAGTCCGCCCTGAATTATAGCGAAAAGGTTCTGTTCTGGACGTCCTTCACGCTTATGTTGAGCTATACATCTATCAAGCCAACGAACGGAGCGCCACATTGCTTCTTCAACTCTTGGACCCGTGGTAAGGCTCGATACTATTTATTTATTTAAAACCCATTATCATGCAGAGTAAAATATGACGTGACGTACCTACATCATCGAGTTGCATTATGATATCTGCTCCGATTGCGTGTTGTATAGATATCGATTCTTCTGGGGTCAACAAAGTTGGTTCCCCGGTAAATGGGCTAGCAAACAGTGCCCCTTCTTCGGTGATTTTTGTAAATTTACTAAGACTGACAAGTTGGAATCCACCGCTATCCTGCGAAGAGATATGTCATTGCCAGACTAGCTTAATTGTCTGTGAAATTTACAGTTAGAAGATTCTTACGCCAACCCTGAAATTTGTGTGCTCCGCCTGCTTCACGTAGAATTTTAATCCCTGGACGAAGATTCAAATGATATGTGTTATTCAGGATCAGTGTCACGCCCAAGTCCTCCATTTGCTGAGAAGTTAGTCCCTTAATAGCAGCTTGAGTAGCGACGGGCATGAAAGTGGGGAGTAGAGTTCTAGTCATGGTGAGCCTATATTGTTCCACGGTTATGAAAAGCGAACTTACGGTCCATCTAGGATAGAGAGCGAGTCAGCCACAAATAAGGAACATCGATAAAGGAGGATTCATACGAGCCATAACCATTCTGGAGGCTCTTGCTCTAGTAGTCGAACACTGTGCAAGAATTTCGAACTGCATAGTCTTTTTCGAGCTCAGTGAAAAATGCGATAAGCAAACCCGACTTGGATGCGTAACAATATTTTGAGCAAACTGCCTGAGGGCGATGATTCCGATGATATATTCGGTAAACTGGTAATTAAACGATACAATTAGTTAAAAATGATAATTATCTGATATTTTGCATAGCTAACCGCTTGAGAAAGAAGTCGAACTGGAGACGTTCAGAAAGTTGAAGTCAGATACTGCTGCGACTTTGAACTCCGCTCTGACTGATGTTACAATGCCATCGGTCTCTCCTCTCCTTGAGACCCAATTGGTTTGCTGGACAATCATATAAATATCAACAGTTATCTCGCCATTATTCTAGTCTTCCTCAGGAACTTCAAGCCCGTGGTCTGGTCGCAGATTTGACAACAGGGTCAGCCATTCGTTTCACCTTGCCTTCTTCTTGCTTACATATCTCCTTGTCTCTCTACAGCCCAGATGCATTCGCAGAATTCCTCCAAACTCCGAGAACAATATACTGTGGTATAGATCCCACAGCTGGCTCCCTGCACGTTGGAAACCTCGTTCCACTCCTCACTCTGTTTGCCTTCCAACTAAAAGGCCACCAAACTATTGCTCTAGTATGAAGCACGCCTTGCTTTCAACGAATTTGCCTGATTTGCAATGATGTCAGCTGGGAGGTGCCACAGGACTTATTGGAGATCCTTCAGGGCGAGATGAAGAGCGGCCGTTGCAAACCCTGGAAGCTGTACAGAAGAACAGTGCTAGCATACAAGAACAGTTGCAGTCGTTTTTCGCCAATGCGTCTGTATACGCTGAGAAACGATCGGCAAGTGGTAATGTTACACAACGCCCAGTCGTCTTTGCTAATAATCTCAACTGGTGGAAGGACCTTTCGTTGGTGGACTTCTTACATTCAAGTGGGAAGTTTGTTAGAGTGTCAAGCATGTTGGCTCGAGAAAGGTCAGCCATTGTCAAATTATTAAACTATGTCCTTTCTTACTGGTCTTTCTTTACAGTGTCAAAAACCGAATGGCATCCTCCAGTGGGATATCGTTCTCGGAATTTTCCTATCAGCTTTTACAGGCCCACGATTTCTGGCATTTATACAGACACAATGAGTGTCGTATACAAATCGGAGGATCTGACCAATGGGGCAACATTGTTGCTGGTTTAGACTTGATTGCTCGCAGGGAACCCGATATCGTTGCTTCAGAGGGCGGGAAAGCATTTGGTCTGACCACACCTCTTCTTACAACTTCTTCAGGACAGAAGTTCGGAAAGAGTGCAGGGAATGCTATTTGGCTTGACCGTACTAAGACTAGCGTTTTCGATTTCTATCAGGTAAGTTGTATGAGCGGCAGCTATAGGTTTAGTATTTACATCTGTCCAGTTCTTTATTCGGACCAGCGATCAAGATGTCGAGAAATATCTCAGAATATTTTCTCTATTAAGTGAGACGGAGATCGAGGCTATAATGCAGGAGCATAAAGTGCGGTGAATTCTTGCAGCTATCCTGTTTACAACTAATTAGTTTATCCAGTCACAACCAGAGCTGCGAATGGCTCAACGAAAACTGGCATGTGAGGTAACTGAGATGATTCACGGCGGTAAGTAGATCGTGTTGCCTTTGTGTCTTGCTTCTAGACGAGTTTACACATGTCTACAGAGAGTGGTGTGGTGCAAGCCCAAGCCGCAACTCGCTTGCTTTATGATACCGAATTATCAAATCTCGACCCGCATGACGCTGAGAAAGCTCTACAACACGATCCTCGATATTACAGCGCGGATGAAAAAGATCTGTTCGATATACCTCTGTCAAAACTTGCTGCCGTTTCAGGCCTCAGCCGTTCGCGTGGTAAGAATTACTTTCTCTTTTATTCGTCACAAAAATCTCAATATCAGAATAGGCGAAGCAGTAAGGCTTATTGAAGCGGGTGGCTTATACCTCAATCACGTAGCCGTCAGTGGAAAGGATCGTAAACTGCAGCCAACTGACTTGCTTGGTAATCGTATTGCGATTTTGCGTGCCGGGAAGGATAAATACGTGCTATTAGCCTTAAAGCAGTAGGAAATTTACGCTCTGCGGTTCCTAGTAATATATACAACATAATCTGAGTAATTTTAATCCACTCTGATAGCACCATAAAGCTTCCTCATGGCCCAATAAGTCGCGAGGAATCCGATGGTTCCTAGGTATAACATGAGCACAGGTTGATCGTGAGTGAGAAGATAATAACGCACCTGTGACCAAAAACTGAAGGAATGCGAGCAAGAAAAGATATCCTAAGTACAAAACAACACTAGTAAAGGAGTCTAAAGACAATTTTGATGCCCAATATAGAAGTCCATAAATTAGCAACCAGAAGGCACTTCCACCGCCGATCTAAAAGCAAATAGTATGAGGAAAGGACTATCGGCGCAATAGTGGAGTAACGTACAAGGAACGAACGCCAGTGCCATCGATATTCTTCGGCGCATAGAATGAAATATGTGAAAAGAATAGTAACAGTTGCTGTTGTGAGGCCAACGACAGCTAATAGAAGGATATGTTTAAGTCCTAACTTTCTGGATGTGATGAGACACGTACCGGCTGTTAAAGCCACAAAGCCAAAGGCATAATATGCACGCGATGCGAAGATACTCGAAAGAACGAAGTAGAGTTCAACGAAAGCAGCACCTGGGAGATTACATTCGTTAATTGCTCTTAACCATTACATTCAAGTTGACTACATACCGAAAGGCAAGATGCCGCTCAACATAGACGCGGCCTGTAACATATCTCAGCAATATATATAAAGTATGCATAAGACGCGACATACCCATGGCTTCAGATACTTTGGCCCAGGCGGTATTTGACGAGGTATTTGATTCACCCTGACTGGATGTCTCACACCCTATAGTACATCTGTTCAGAACGCTCCCATTTATGAATCTTTCTTTGTCACTTACTCCGTGTTTCCTGCCCACCATACCTCCCAAAATGGTCAACGGGATATTGATAACGAACCAGAGAAGAACGACGAAGACCATCGTTCCGAAAGGAACGGCGCCAGAAGAATCTGCCGAGATGAGGAAGAGATTCAAGAGGAACATAATGATGAATATGAATCTTAAAGGTATCAGAATCGATTATCATCAGAGTCAAGGATGATACTCACGTAGGAACGAGAGTCGCAGTAAAGAATAAGTTCTTGGCGAAATCCGTTCCACCAAAGGATGCATATACGCGAGTCGAGATGTAACCATTGATGCTGCATAAAGTGGGTCAAATAACAATCGATGGTGTGCAGACGCTGTGCTTACAATCCGAAGAGTGTCCAGCAGATTAGCATGACAGTAGCCAATGCACCTCGATTCGAGGGAGAGAGGAAGCCAAGCAGAGCGAAGACTGCAGTGACAAATTCAGCGATGTAATGTATGTGTATGAGGACAAGCTTACCAAGAGTAACGAGGACCATGGTTGTTAGTTGTGCACCATTACCAACGACCACGCTCAAAGCCATAAGGTTACGAGGAGTACGGAACACTTCTCCCCACACGAGCTTCCAGCCATAGTCTTCTTGGACATCTTCCTGGTAAAGAATGAGTACTACTTAGAGAACTATTGAGAACAATCACTCACATTAAGATCCAAGGCGTTGTATCTGCTAATCTGAAAGGAGAGTTCAACGTGTTGTTACGTAACTAAGCGATTGAACATACGTCTCGTGATACACTACGGTATAGAATCATGCTGACCATACCACAGAGGAAAATAACAATAATACTGGAGTTAACGAGACTAAACCAGTGAATCTTGGGATCGAAAATGTGCAAATAGTTGTCATATCTGGTAGCCTGTGTGGACTTTAGCTATGCCAACAGAACCCACAAAGACTTTGAACATACCCATGGCGTCGATGATTCCTATCAGAAGCAATGTATTAGCAGAAGGTAATCTAAAAGATTTTGGAGTAACGTACATTCCAAGTTACGCTGTATGTAAAGGGGAACGTCGTGTTTGTACTTTCGCTGAGATGCAAGGCTCCTGCACTGGCCTGCTCATTGCAAATGGGCGTACCATCCGACGTTGGGGCAAAGCTGAAGGATATTCTATTAACGATAGTCACAATGAAAATAACGTTGCGCCCAACCTCATAGGCCAAACGAGGACACCCACAACGCGATATTTGCCATTGTCCCGACGGTGATATCTAGGATGGTTTAAGAATGCAGTCAAAGAAAATGATCATCAGAACTCACTTGAGAAGAATCTCTAAGTGGTTATTGAGCGCAGGGGTGGTGGGGAAGCGTTCTACATCATCATTTCCCAGTTCAAAACCCATGTCATAGAAGATTTGTCCAGACTTGGAATCCTGTTTCATTTCCGCAGCAGGCAAGCCGTCTACCAGCCAATTGATATCGTAATCTTCACGAATGCGCTCGTTTATAAATTTTCCATCTTCGGCGGGTATCGTTGCTTTGCATAGCTGTTGACATGTCTTGTTCTCGAGCATTTTGATCTATGTGCCAGTTGGATTTAGAGCTTGAATGGACAGAGCAGAGGTACGCACATCATACGGAGAATTAAAGAGTCGATCCCCAAAAAGAACGGAGCCCAGCGATTCTGAGTGCTGCTTCGGACCACCTTCAGGTTCACAGAAATGGAAGGCCGGATAGTAGTAGTCGTCTGGCGAACGTAGTCACGTCAGCCGTTTATGAATCTCACATAATTATATTTATCCTCACAATTTATAATGGATTTCTAGAAAGAGATCAGAATTTAAGACTGACATATGAGATTTACAACTTACTAGCTTGGCCTGCGGGCCAATGACTGGAGTTAGAGCATTAACCAACACATCGACTTCCTCTCCAGTAGCATAATCTCGTGGTGCCGCTCCTGGAAGATAGAATGCCTGAGTTATTGATATATAAAGCGCAAAGGCTGCGAGCCAGCCTCCTCGCGTTGTGGGCATGAGTGACGTTGGAAGTTGCTTAGTAAGCTTCCTTGACATTCCTGGTGAGCCGTTCAAGCGCCCATCCCACCAACAGTTGATGAACAAAATAATTATCGCTGACCGAATCCGCAGCATAGTCAGAAATAAATACAACTTTTTTTTTACAATTTCTTTTTCCGCTCTAGCTAAAGGTTTCCTGAACAATTTCACTGAGGGCATAAGGGCGCTAAAAGATGCTATTATTATTATCCGCTGATGGAAATAATAGAAATTCTCCATACAACTCGGGGATGGCGAGCTTGTTGGAAAAAAAGTAAACAACATTGGGAAGCACAGCCTTAGTTAGAAGTACTCATAGTACTTACTTAACCACTCCGAGCCTGTATAGTCAACACGAGGTGTCAATCCAAGGTACTAGAAAAGACCAAAATCTGAAAGTTCAGCCTTGGTACAATGCCTGATAGATAGGTGATAACGTTCGGCTGTCGAAAATTTCGTCCAAAACACTCTGCGAGCCGTATACCGCCGTCGACAGTCCGTTTTGGATCACAGGTACTGTTGGATATCGATTCAAAAGTCCTCGAATTTGGTATTCCAGAATGTTGAGCACTCGGAAGTGAATCGTCGGATTCCCCATAATTTGACTATGCCATTGTCGCTTCAAACTGGAAGCCCTGTACCACGAAGGCTCCAACAGAGCGGCCATAAACAGTTTTCTCCGTAATGCGTGGGACCAAGGGATTATCGACCGATGTAGGTGCGGACATAAAGGGCACAGGTGCTGTTTTAAAATCAGCTAAAAAAAATTAATCAATTACTATGGAAATAAATACCGATAACGGTGGCGGCCTTTTGCCAGGCAGCATGCCTCCGACGACAGAAAAACCATAACCCGGTAAGTAATGCGTCAAGAAAAACCAAACCCACAATTGCTATTCCAGCTGCTATTCCGGTTCTTCTATGGGAACTCGTACGGATAGAAGCGGTAGCGTTTTGTTGGGAGCTTGAAGAGGTTTGGGGTGCTGTGCTACTAGCAATGGCCGCAGTCAGCTGCCAGCGTATTTGTGGAAATCGAAGTTCCCGTTGCGACGGTTGGCGGGGAAGAGGTGAGCGCCGCGGTGGAAGGCGAGATCCCAGAGGAAATCAAACTGGTTGTGGACGTCGATATGGTGACCATCGTTTCTGCCGCCGTGGGAGGGGCAACTTGAACTAGGTAGAGGTGGATATCGGTGTTGAGGTGGACGTAGACGTTGAGGTGGCATGTGTAACTTGAAAATAGTCCAACCAATACCATGACCAGTCAAGCTCATTAGCTATCAGGACTGTATTCTGGCCATCATTAACTGAGGAGATTGATAAAAGGCAACCCGATATTCGGTTTCAGTGACGTCTGGAGTAGCATACGTCAGAGGATCCCCTCCATCAACTGTATAACTGGTAGTTGTAGCGTTTGGTTTCGGTGGTGCTATCGTTCCAAAAATAGATAGGCCTATCCCTGCATCACAATATCGCTCTTAGTAAGAGACGCGAGTCTCTATGAATATTTACTTACCTGTGAATGTGAAGGAGGCGGTTTCGCCTGCACTGCATGCTAATATTGCAAATCCTTTTATTTGATTAGGTCTCGGCGCATCGAACCAAAAGCCAGTAAAGTTAACGCGAGTATGATCGCTCCCGTCCACAATCTCTACAGACTGCGAGTTAACCAGCGATATCCGTGAGAGAACATTGGAAACGAGGGTGAATGCAGTAAATGAGCAATATGAAGGAGTGAGTGAAATGATGAAGCCGCACTGCGCATTGCAAGATGTAGAAGCTGCAGCTTGTGCAAAAAAATGTCGTATGGTTTGCAGATCGAGGAGAGGGAATACCTTAGAGTAAATTAGCTCAATACTTAACAGTGACCTGCGATGCAACGCCATCTGGCCGTTGTCGCTCAGGGACTCGGACAAAGCTTTTCTTGCTATGTATTAACAGCAATGCTGACTTCAATGAGCTGAGATGATTATTCGAACTGTCAGTGAAGAATTCTACTAGTAGATGTGGTCATAATTACCATCGTGCCAGTCGGTGGTAGTCGCTACCACCGCGACGCCGCGAACTCATCGAAGGTAAGGACAGTTGCGAGGTTTCATTTTGACTGTCTTCACTGGTAATAAAATGGAAGTTAGTTATGAAGAAGTTCTGAGGGACGCTTTCCTCTGGAGTTTCTTATCAATTTACCGAAGTCTCGAAGGCTCGGCCTTTCACGAGTCGCACTGGCATAGCCAGGAGACTCAGAGGAGAACTTGAAAAGCCTGATGCATCGCTTGGAAGCTTTGCCATGAAGCATCAAGATCACTAGTGGAAATCCGAGGCTAAGGACTGAGCAGATAGATATCCCTGTCTATCCTAAGAGATTAATTAGCCCAGACGGATCACTTACTTGGTGAACTTTTCCACAGCGAAGCAACAGGAGTAGAAATTAAAGCTAAGAATTCAGGAGTATCCCTGGATAGATAGATTTTCCATCTCCGTCATATTCCCAAGAAGACTAGAGCACAGCAAAGGTGATGAACTGCGTAGATAGCATATATTACTGCATGGATATCCTCGATTGGTAGACTCCGCTATAAGCCATTACATTTGGAGAGGGCGGCCAGGGGAAAGTGTCCAGATGACAGGGATAATTTCGAAAAGAAAGGGGTGAGAACTCCCAATATCATGTTCACTGGAGAGTAGTTGCAATTGCTGTCCATGCACGATTAGTAGAGGTATTAATTGTTTTCGCCCTAGAAAGCTGGCAGCCGTTAATTCTTCCACCAAGGGTCTGTCTTGAATGGATTCTGTATCTATAAAACGAGCGACAACGTGGATTTGGTTCATTTGTTGGGGAAATAAACCATGAAGTACGAGATTCCCCGGTGTACGGCAAGAGACGTGGCGCGCAGCATGATTAGGCAACGTGGCAGAACAGGAGGAGGTGTGTGACAAATGTGACATTCGGGCGCCTGCTGCCACGTCAACTCTTCCTTGTGCCACGACAGCTTTAACGAGGCATCTCTAGTATACGTACTCCCACTCCTTTTCTCCCTTCTTCCACGCTCCACCAACGTCTTCTCCCCCTCCCCACCACCTTTACGATACTATGAGACAATCCGCGTCGACAAACTCCTACATCGACCCCTCCTCGCTGTCATTACCATCCCCGCCCTCGGAAGCCTCGTCCCCCGGGTCGCCCATCGAATCTCAGGTCGCCAGTTCATCGACGACCACTCAACCATCCCGCAAACGAGCACGAACAGATGCTTCTCCTGAGGAGAAGCGTGAAGCTCGTGCCCACCGCAACCGCATCGCAGCCCAGAACTCGCGCGATAGGCGCAAGGCTCAGTTCTCTGTCCTCGAAGAGCGTGTCCGTTCATTGACCGCCGAGAACGAGCAGCTCCGCGCTGAACTGCAACGGGAGCGTGAACGCCGCGGGTCGGCAGAGAAAGATCGCGAGAACGCTGAATTGAAAGAGAGGTAAGCTGGTTTCCTTGCATCTAGGATGCTTCCCTGATCCACCGACCTTGTAGAGTGAAGTCCCTCGAACACGGCTGGGAGCAGTTCATGAACGCCATTCGTACATCACAAGGCGTCCCCCCCGGCGTTTTGGCCGGCGTCTCCACAACAGCGCCCAAGTCCGAAGAACGTTCAGCTCCTTCTCCTTCATCCTCAAGCTCAGCAAGCGACTCCGAACCTCACGGACCGTCAACGACCACTTTCCCCGTATTCATCAATTCCCCTGTAATCTCCTTGTCCCCGATGTCGCCTAGTTCTTCAGTATCGGTCTTCGCTTCGAATAATGACGAACCCACTCGCCACCTAGCAAGGGTGGCGAATGTCGTGCCGCCACACGCATCCCTGCCGCGGGTGGGTCCGCTCAACATCCGATCGAAGTATCCGGTCTCGACATCAACCTTGGTCTGCTCCAGACGACCGCTACGAACGCCAGTGCGTCAACGCAAGCATCTATCAACTCGCTCGCGCTTTCTTCGCACAACAGCAGCAACCGCATTGAGGACTGGTTCGGTGAAGTCCTTGCCTCTACTGCGTCAACAGACAATCTCGCAGTTACCGGTGTCAGTGACAGCGACGCACTCAGTGCGTCGTCGTCTACTGGCTATGCTGCTACTGGCGTACGTTCAGAGCAGAAGGAAGTCTCCACCTCAGATGTGAACTCGTTTGAGTTCACCCCGGGGTCCTCGGGGGGACAAGGGGATGAAATGGAGATGGAGATGGACCGCTTACTTGACCTGTTGCCTTCGGCCGCCATGACCGGCGTTGAAGACTTCCAGGGTTTGTTGGCGTCCATGATGGATAATGAGAAAGTGTCGACATCCAAAATCGGGGACGACTGGAATTGGGAGCTTACCACCGTGGCGGCGGTATAATCGATGGTGAATCAATCAAGAATCAAATATCATCGAACCAAGCATTGTAAAAAGGCTCAATTTTTGTTGTTTTTCTGTAATTTTCCTGTGTTTCTGGATTCGTCTCTTATCTCTATTCTCTGTCTATCTATTTTTTCCATTCCATCTCATTCCCTAGACCCAACTCTTCCGGATCAATTCATTTGACACACGTTCTTTTCCTGTTCTTTCCATCCCTTTCTTCTCCTGTTTTTCACCTCACTTTTCTCGACGCTGGGAACCCACAAGTCCTCGCGATTTCGCACCACGGCACATATTTTACGCCAAGCTTGTCTCCCCCCTTCCTCTTTCATGATTTGCTCTCCCTTCGGGTTGTAGAGCAGCATGTTTGGATGTTGGTTGGTGAGCGCTTGGATAAAGTACTGTGTTAGTGGTCCGCGTATCGTGTTGGGATCTTTAATTGTCCATTCGTTGGAAGCTGTGTTGGTGTCAGGCAGGATTTAGTAGCTACATGGTTATGTACTTGATAGGATCGCGTTCAAACAAATAGTACTTGGAGTTGGGACCCACTTTTGGTGTGAGCGCGAAATTTAATAATTCTGAAAGAGGCATACTTGCAAAACAGTAATGTTTCTTAAGTAGAATGGGGTGTCTGTTAGCAGAAGTCGGTGGCGCTGGGAAATCATTTTACTGATAGGAAGCCAAGTTGACAGACTACATACCTTAAATGTTTCTGGCGTTGTCTTCGGGAGAGCTACTAAGGCCGAAAGCACAGTCTAGAATTGATAGAAACTAAGCTGAAGTGCAACTTTCAATTAATTACCAAAGTTCTCTTGAAGTTCTCACTGGCGTTTTCCCTCAGACTTAGGAAACCGCTGAATGTGTGTAGTGAAGGAGACCTCTTTGATGAAAATTTGTGTTAGAAGTCTGGAAATAAGGATTGAATCAATGACAAAACAATTAATTAGCACGCCTTGGGGCGGAATTGGGGTTATTATTATAGGCAAACTCGAATCTTGTTAACTCTTATGTACAGTCGAACGGAGGCAATACATGACAAGCGCTTACTAACACTCGCTCGATCGACCTTTCAAATAAACAAAGTTCAGACCCCTCGAATAAGATTCAAGGGAGTTTACGTGGTCAGGGTCCTGGAAACATATAAATACGGCAGGGGAGCGGGGTTGGAGCCCATCGCTCCTTTCTCTCTTACCACCACCATCTCCTGCGAATCCCCCCTCCCCTCCTGAATCCCTCCTCCCCTAAACCCCAGCCTCAGGATCCGCTCCTCCTTCCCTTTCTTCTTCCCATTGATCTATTTTTTTGGCCGTGATTATCTCCTAGTCGTTCTCGTGAGGCCGCTGCCTATCAGCCCTCAGCATACCATGTCCGGTACTCCAGGGTTGGTGGAACTGTTTGGTGGCTCGTGAAAAGGGGAGTCGAGTTCTCGCTGTTGAAGAACTTGACTCTACTGGAACGCGATGTGCCCAAAAATTTTAGGACCCAACCCAGGAATCGAAGCGGCATCCGTCAGTCAACTTAGAACCTCCGACTCCCTCGAGGCTTAGGAATGCCAGTTTCTTCGGTTCTTGACGATGGATTGTACTACTTCGGCTGTGACCTTTTGTATCTTTCGCCATACTCTTACTTCTAGCTTGGGGGAGTACATTCCTTGACATCCGAGAGCCATAGTAGTCGAGAATTCATTGAATTTCTTGCATTTGGCCTAACGTTGTCCAGCTGAGCGGGTCGAGTCGCTGGCAGGATCTGAATTATAGGCCTGGTTCTTTCTTTTGTGAGCTTTAACGTTCAGGCCGAGGCACTCTTTTAATTTTTATCGACCTAGATCGACTCATATTTTTTTTTAGATATGCTCACTCTGGTTACACTGAGCCTTGTGGTACCTCAAGTGAGCTTCCATTCGAAACGTTTATAATCTCCTCCTTTCCCTCAGACTTCCACAATTCCCAGGTCCCAGCAGTTTCAGCCATTTCAGCCATTTCGGTCGTTTTCCTCCATTTCAAGCATCTCAGCTCTAATTAATTTAGTCTATTGGAGTCACATAGGGGAGCTTTGTCGAGGGAAAGTGAATCAGAATTATAGGTAGTAATAATTAGTCATTTCCAATTCCACATTGTTTCAAAACCACTTACTACCAAATCCCCTACTACTTCCCGAAGACGATCCCACGCGAATAGAACGTGACCTTTCAGACTTCTAAATTCTAATATTCCCACCTCGTTCCCATGGGCCCACATGTTCTTCGACAGCCAGTGTTCATAATATTCAGAATTAACTGTGTCGTCAGCATGATCGGTCCACACTTTGAGCGAATAAAGCTTGTGTAGATGAGGCCCGAGTCCTAATTTATGTTCCAACTCAGCGGTGATGAGGCTCCATGAATAATGCTGGGTTGTTTCAAGTCGATTATTGACAGATTTATAATTGAACGAGAAAGTCTAGAATGAGGTGATCAATTCAGTAACTTTGTAAGAATTATTGAACAGATTCCTACGAGAGTATAACCGTTGGCCGATGGTTGCATATCAAACCGTTTCCCGACATTCTTTGAAATAGTGGCCGAAGGAGACTTGTTGATAAGCGAATTAACTTCCCTCAATTCAAGAATATACACTGATAAGAGGAAAATGAGGGAAAGGGAAAGCATTGAGCCATAGTCCCAGACTTACGAGGTTTCACGTTTAGGTCCTTGTGAGGCTTCTGGTCTGAAAGGATAATTTCTAGCGTGTTTTGAATACAATTATTTTTAATCATTCGGAATATCCAAAAGTGATAATGTAGCGCGGTTGCATCAAATTCGTCTGTCCGTCGGTACACTGTCTGAGTTTACCGCCAATTCCACTGATCGACAGCTGGTGAGTCTCTTTCCATTCTCCATAAGTCAATGCATGTATAGCATTCTCGACCTGTTTCCATGAGCAAAAATAGAAAGAACCAACTCGCATTTGGTTTGCGCTTTGGTTTGCGCTTTGGGGGACTTCGAATTGCTAGAAACATGAATTATAATAATCCGGATGACACCAAAAAATAAGTTTTACCGGTATAAAGTGATTCCAACTTTTCTCTGTGATAATAGTTCGACTTGAAGAGCAGCTTGGATAGAATGGCGACTCCAGGAGACATATTTGCCTACCAGCCGAGTCAACCTTCATACGAGTCTGCGCAGGTATGTAGTCTGCGATTGCCAATTCATCGCTAGGATAAGGATCGGCCTTTTAGTGTTCTGTAATATATCTGTTGGTGTGGATTATGCATGAGTGAATAATGAAGGAAATGGAAAGGCTCACTGGCTTGAAACGGGAGCAGCAGCATGCCTCTGAAATTGAAGCACTAAGTCGGGGTGAAGAGCTGGAGAGAGCATTAAAATTGAATCAAGTAAAATACCAAATCGACCCCCTAAGTCACCAAGCGGACAAAAGCTTCACCCTTCCAACTTTGTTGCACCCCCAATTTGGTAGATGGGATAAAATTTGAACATTATTAAGGTACTGGCACAGAATATTCGACAAATCAATTCAGTTTGGCATCCTAGAGTTTCGAGCAGCTGGACCATGGACGCAGGGAGTTTTCTCAGAGGACTGACGGAGCCGAACGGTTTGTTTGATGGTGTGACCCCAACAATTGTATGACTGGGTAGTGTCTATAAATGGGTATAGAAGAGCTTGTGAAGTTCATATAGTGCTCCTGCCATTATGTCGGCAGAAAAGCAGCAGAACATCCTACCTAATCCTCAAGGTACCCCTCAAGCTCGACCAGCCACCGCAACATCGGCGGCCTCGGCAGTGAGCCAACAACCTCCAGGTGTTCAACCGCAAGCGTATCCCCACGCACCGCAACATCCAGGACAGGCTCAGTAGTGCGTTATATCCTATAGTATAAGCTTATAAGGCTTTAATTATAGGGTAGTAACTACAACGATTATTACCGAAATCACCCTTACTATGCCGCACAATGGGCAGCGCAAGCAGCGGGGGCTCAAGCTTCAAGTCGACCAGCTGCCCCTCAAACAACCATCACCGCTACCACCCAAACAGCTCAACAGCCTGTCATCGCCGCGCTCGATACGGCAGATGTAGCGACCCTTAATGACGCATTAGGTTCAGCTGGTATCGATTTACGAGCAGAAGAGGAAACCCTTCGTCAATCCGCCGCGTCCACCCAAGGCCAAACACACGCGTCCCAGTCTCGCGGAACGCAACGCAACCGTGCCAGGAAGCAAGGAACGAAAGTCGTCTTCGATGCTGCGCATTTGGGTATGAAGATGCGGAAGATTGCTGTTCGACACGGGTTGCAGACGGGGGCGGTGAATGGACTCGGAGTTCCTGAGGATGCCGTGTCATACCTCGCGTTGGCCTTGCATGCACGACTCGCTAAATTGACGGAGGGGATGATCGCTGCTGCTACACATCGTGAAGAAACGGACGCCACGCGCACGCCTGGGTTATACGAGGATGGGTCGCCGATGTGGTCAGTGGTTGTTCGCAAGGATATCGCCAAGCAGATAGAGGTGCTGGAGAAGGTGGAGAAGGACGAAGAATTCCAAGCGAGAAGGGAACGGAAAGTCCAGGAAGCGAATATATCTAGTCAGGCTGCCTTACCGAGCTTGGATGGTGCGCTGCAGATGGAGCAGGAGGAGGAACCGAAGCCTCAGAAGAAAAAGAAGAAGGCAGAGTCTGCAGCAGATATTATTGCGAAGAACCAAAACATAGAGGCGAAGAAGATGAACGCCGCGGCGAACGCTGCTGCGGGTCTCAATAAGGCTACGAGCAAGTATTCATGGATGAACACCGGTAATGTGTCTACGGGGCAGTCAGTTAAGAAGCCTGGTGGGAAGACGACATCCGCCACGCCGACGACTTGGACAAAGTATCAACCCCCGAAGAAGAAGGATGATACGCCCGCTGTAGAGGAAGATGCCAGACGCGTTGTTACGATGAAAGATGCTGTATTTCTCATTGAAAGAGAACGTGGACATGGTGGAGGTCGAGGAGCTGCAAGACACTGGACTTAAGACTCTGTTTATTCTGATCTTGGCTGATTGTAATCATTGTACTTTCTTGTTGTCTTTTTAACTGTGTGTACTACCCTACTTCCGCACCCAAATGTATGTACGATTATGTACCTTAATTCTGAAAGTATCGCATGTAAGTTATTCGAGTCATTTATATATTATATATTGTCCTAGGTCTGAGTAAGTCAGGGTACTCTCCCATACAATAAAGTAAGTAATACAGAGAACCAAAAGGAATCAGAAGAGAAACCTAGAAAGGATTATTTCGTGGTGGATGGCGGCAGTCAAACTCTACGCAAGAGAAAATTACGCGAAGACATCGGTGGCCAGTCGGTCCTTTTGGACGATTTCCCATGCACGGGCGAGACGTTCATCGTCCCAATCTGGCTGGCGAAGCTTGATCAGTCTCAGCAAGGTCTCTTTGAGACCATTGGCGACTGGCGGCGAACCACAAGTGTAGAACTGTACACGAGGCAAACATTAAGATCGGAATAAACAAGAAAAAAGCAAGAAAACAGACCTTTGCGCCCGCCTCGAAATACTCAGTTATCAAATCCCTCTCATGCCAAACACGGCTGCAGAAAGCATCAGCACACAATACATCAAAAACCGAAAGAAATCACCACTCACTCTTGAACATACTTGCACCCAAACGACGCCTCCGCCTTCCTACTGAACGCCGGCTTAATGTCCAAAAAGCCCAACTCCTGCCACTCCTTCAAATTATCCTCTGCATACAGGAAATCCTGATCTGGCGATCGACATCCGTAAAACAACACCATCTTCCCCACCTTCCGCCCAGACATAACCTGGTGCGCACGCTGCTGAATAAACCCACGCATAGGCGCAATCCCAGATCCAGCAGCGAACATGACGACGCTTGTGGAGGGGTCTTCAGGGAGGCGGAACGTCGCTGCTGAACTACGGATCCCGACGTGAACTGGGTCGCCTGGGCGCACTTTCGCGAGGTAGTTAGATGCGACGCCGAGGAATTTATTGGGGAGGCCTGCTTCGTTGGGGAGTTCGACAACGGAGAGGGTGATGCTGACGCGGCTGAGGTTCCATAGTGGAGAGCTGGAGATGGAGTATTGACGTATACGCATGGCTGGGAGTAAGCTGAGGAACGAGGCTAGCGGGATGTCGATTTCTGGATAGAGCTCGAGAACGTCGAGCACGCTGAGATGTTTTTCAATGACGGTGTCTTTGAAGTTGTCGAGGAGAGCGGCGAGCTTTGGTTTGATGTCTTCGGGTGCGTATCTGATGAGATTTTGGATATTCTTGCGGGTTGCTGTTTGGCCGATTTCGACGTAGCCAGCGAGAACTTCCCAAACGCTCACGGGTTTGTTGGTGGGGAGCGTTGTTGAGGCCTTGGATTTGATCATGATCTGCGAGCACATATGTGTGAGTAAAGGACCAAAAGAGTATTTAAAAAACACTAACATTCTGATCAGGTAACAAGCTAAACCGACTTAAGACTCTCGAGATATTCTCCTCCGGATTCCTAGGAAGGATCGAGAGATAATCACCCGCTTCATAATGCATGTCCTCAGGTAACTCAATCTCTACATCCAGTCAAACGCATTAGAACACGAACGAAATAAAAAGACACCACAAATACCCACCAATATGATGCTTAGCCGGCACCCCAGGCTCCGTAAGAAGTCGATTGCAAACAATCTTCCCAATCTTCGTCGCCTCCTCCCGCTTCAAAACAGCCGGCCTACTATCCCCCGTCATTGTAATCGTCAACTGCTCTCTCGCCTCCCCATCCGCATCTGCACGCACACGATCTCCATATGCCTAAAACCAGTCCTTAGTCCACCTGCCCAAAGAAAATTAAACCCAAGCAAACTCACCTCTCCCAAAGCCTCCCAAAGCCCCGGGACCCACGCATCAAACGTATCAAAGAACTCATCCGCGCCCGAATCCGCCTCCGCCCGCTCCATGATCCTCTCCGCGCCGCTCTCCGCCAAAATCCGGTCCACCAGCATCGGAATACGCTGATACGTCTGCTTCCAATCGTGGTGCCCGCAGCCAAACATCGCATACTTCACTCCGGCGTATTTTCCGTGGTGCGCAGTCTGGAGTGTCTCAACGAACCGCCGCGCGTTGTCGGCGGCTTCGCCCTCGTAGGAGGCGGTGAAGATAATAAGGGGCCCATTAGTGGGTATGGCGGGCTCGATGGAGTCAAGAGTGATGATGTGGGGGATGAAGCCTGCAATACAATATATTCGTTAGCTCTCTGATAGAAGAATGAAATAGATGGGACCGACCTTTGATAGGAGCCTCATTCCCAACTCTCTGCGCAAAATCCCTACACGTTCCAGAATTACTCCCATAAGCTAAATACAAATCCACACCATCCCCATCGTTTAAGTTCAAACTCGCCATTGTACCCCTCCGACTCGGCGTTGTATAGAAACTGGACGCAGGCGACTGCGCGACGCTACCTATCGAGGTGTTGAATGAGAACACGGGCGGCGCGCCTGGGCGGGGGATCGCGCGGATGAAGAAGTCGCGCGGCTTTACTGTGAGGGTGTATTTATAGGAGAGCTGGTAGGCGGGGTCGTTGTGCACTAGGTCGAATTTCTGGAAGACGCAGGCGAGGGTTATTAGGGCTTCTTGCCAGGCTAGGGGTCTGGATGGAGGACGGTGTTAGGGATGGGAATATAACGAAGAAATACGTGGATATACATACCTTCCGATGCAAGCACGAGAACCGTTACCCCATGGCTTCCATGCATTGACCTAAAACACCCAATAAGCATCCCGCCTCCACTCAAAACCTAAAAGAGATACTCACCGGCGCCCTCTCAAATCCACCATTCAACATCCTCTCCGGCCTAAACACCTCCGCCTATGAATCAAATGGTCGTCAGTATCCACCAAAGAAAAGCGAGAGATCAACTCACATCCTCCCCCCAAACACTCGTATCTTTATGCAACTGCGTCACAAACACATTTGTACTCGCATCCCTCGGGATAATATACTGTTTCCCCTCACACGTCACGATTTCCTCTTCCGCCACTGATTCCACGGTGAAGATTGGGAGGGGTGGCCTTAGGCGGAGGGTTTCGCGTAGGACGGCTGTTATTCATTATTCCACACATAAGAATCTATTAAATTGAACCGGATAGGAAAGACATACCAGTAATATACGTAAGCTTGCCTAAATGTTCCGGACGGATAGGCTCGCCGCGCAAGACGGTGTCTACTTCTGTGCGGACCTTTGCGTAGGCACTTGGGTTGTCGAGTAGGTGGCAGACCTGAAGATACGAGTAATCAGCATCGAACGTCGAACGCGAGAAAGTGAATAAAGAAGAGGTACTAACAGCAAACGAAAGCAACCCCGAAGTCGTCTCATGCCCCGCAATCAAAAAGGTCACAAGATTACTCGCGATATTCTCATCCGACATGCCTAGTCCCGTCACTGGGTCCCGAGACGTTAACATCAGCTGTAAGAGGTCGTTTGGTCCTGCTTTTATGTTTGCTTTGCGCTTTTCGATAACTATATCGTGTAATCAAATGAATAAAAATGTTGGGATACATTATAAGTGGGGCATACGCACTCTCATGAGTCAAGTCAAGCATGATCTTCTTATCGGCTTCGAATTGCACGTTGGCGGTGCGGGAGAAATAGGTTTGCATGAATCCCGGACGGCGGGCGCGGTTTCCGCATTCGACAAGATATCTTCATAGATAAGAAAGATTAATACATGGTTAGAGGAAGGATGAGAAATAGGAAGACGTACGATGACATGGCTTTGATGAAGGGTGACATTTCCAGCTAGAAGTGGGTTAGGTTAGTTAGTATAAGTGAAAAGTGTGATGGGTAGAGGAAAGGCGTACGCTGTAGAAGGAATTGAGGCGGTAGGACATTGCGCATCTTGTTATGGGAAGCGCGTTAAAGGGTTTGAAGGGGCAATTTTTGTGAAATTAAAGACGCACAATGTAATGACATCGAATGTAAGTCTGGTGAAATCCTCGTTTGCGTCGATGACGTAGTCGGGGCCAAATCTCTGGAAGAAACATCAATAACCAACTAAAGAGAAAGGAAAATATATAAGAGAAGAGATAACTCACCTCCCACTTCCCAACCAACTGCGACGTAATATCCGCCATGGACCCAAACATGCCCCTAATCTTCGCCGGCCCAAACGCAGGCACCAAGACTCGATCTATACGAGCAACCAATACATCAATACCCATCAATCCTCATAGAAATCACGCTCAAACTTACGCGCAATATCCCAAGCCGCCTCGCCATGAAACGCCGTAAAGAGTCCATCCCCCACTAGATGTCTCACCTCCTTCAACACCCCCTTGGGGTTCTTGCGGAATCGCTTCTGGTCGCATAATTGATCTACGAGCTCGAGGCTGGAGGCGAAGATGGATGTGCGGGGACCGGGGAAGGTGAGTTGGTAGATTGGACCGTATTGTTTTGCGAGGTTGACGAAGGTATTTATTGGGAGCTGAGGATTGTATTGGTCAGTGGGCTGAGGTAAGAACAGATGGAGAGGTGGAATTGGGGAAGAGTGAATGAGGCCGGGTGTGGAAGCAAGTTGGATATGCTGCTGATACCTACGTCTTTATCAACGAGATGCGCGTTACCCACAATGGGAAGCGTAGGTCTGGAATGCAGATGCGGATGATCAGCATTAAGAGAAGCTCGTCGAAAGAAGCACACTCACGGTTGCGGAATTGGAGATATGGTAGCCATTGCAGATCAACTGCGTCAGAGGTCCGAGTGATATGTGGTAAATTGAATGTATGCAGAACAAAAGGTTTTGTTCAGAATGCGGGTCGTGTTCAGTAAGTAGTATAGGTGGGCCCACAACAACAGCAAGACTCAAGCTCTGGTATATATGGGGATGCTAGCAGGCAGGATCACCAAGGGACGGATTGATGCTTCACCGGAAGTCAGTCGACTAAGCGAAGTGTCAGGGGCTGTGAAATACGGGATGTGGCGGAGAACTTGAGAGAATGATGTCATATAGCAAGCTGATTCGCTAAGAATTCATAGCTTCAAGATTCGTTACTCGTGTGCTCGCATCGGTGTTTTATTGTAAGTTCGCGCCGGAGAGGGACGTATGAGTCAGTAGTTTCCGTTGGCTCCGTGGGTCGCGATGCGAGTTGAAATAACGCATGCTGACTAGTCAACCAGACGACTGCAGGTGCGACTATAAGTGTATCACTGTATGCATATCCTTCGATCCTTGTGACGCGTCATACGGCAGGCATACCAGTGCAATAGAGAATATACTTAGATATCATGCGCCAGTGATTTTGAGGCGCGATTATTAGCTATTATGGGGGACTGAGTTTTCACCGGGCAGATGAATGAGGCGAATCCGGGCAGAAGCACAAGGCGGTCGTTACAAATGGGGGAGAATGTCGGCAGCAGCAGTGCTGGGAGCGGTGCAAGGGGAAGAGACGTCAGCCAATCACGGTCGAGTTTCAATGGCTTTGGCGCCGATCATCAAGTCGCTATCGCTATGACATCCAACGGCAGCTCAATCACATCTTTGACTCGGTCTTAACCTTCGTCTCAGTGATATCCAACCTATGCCTGTCGAATAAATCACTGGGGCCTGATACAGTGCCGACGAGAAGGAGGAAGATATCGCCCCCTAGCCCCTAGCAAAAATACAGGGACAGAATCTACACCGGGGCTCAGCTGCGGTAAGTATATTCCGCTCTGTGATATCCGATGGACTTGTTTCGCGACGCTGCTCAGGTTAACACACTGCAGCATCGGTTTTCGGTTTCGGAATGCAATCAAAGCCATGGAATTTAAAGGCATCGCCACGCGTAACAAACATACAAAACATTAAAACGCGAATAGAGTTAGCTATAGTTATACATAATACAATAGCAATAATCACACCCTATCTATCACTCCATCTCATTGGGCCTACATCTATGATTATCTCCGAGCTTGATGTCGCTGTCTCTTCCTCTCCGTCGCGCCGCAGGACTCCCATTCGCTGTCATATCCAGTGGTACCTCTTCTCATGCGACTTGCTATGCCCACTCCCCTTCCATCTTTTTCTTCCATCCTTGGTATCCAATCGTCGGTCCCTCCAACTCTACCACACGCCGGTCTCGCTGACCCCGGTCCCTCCCAGTGTCAGTCTTCCGGCTACCACCCTAGCCCACGCTACAGGTCTCGCAACCATCTTCACCTCATCAGGCCAATCTGTCTGTAGTCTCTCCAACGGGTGCCTCTTTGACCATCGACATCATCCTCGATATTGATATCCTCAAACACCTTATCCCATTCGCTCATATTATTATATTCCTCGTAATCATCAGGCAGCCTTGCCGGATCGAAATTCGGACAGGGATTCGGGGCGACGAGGATACCGCAGTTTAGCATTAGAGGTAGGTTTGAATTTTCTTGTAAGGAGATGGGTATATGCGGGGGATTACACGGCTGGATCTGAGCTTTGAAGAGTTCGTGAGGTGCTTTAGAGTGTACAGTGGCTAGGTGCTGTGTTATGCCTTGTAGAGTAGTCGGGGCGCGTCTACAACCTGAAACCCGCATTAATTAGCGTGATGTTAGTTTCTTGGAAAAGACGCGCATACCGAGTGGACATGTTAGTAATTCCTCATCTAGATGTGTGGGAACCATGTGGTTTAATAACGCAGCTGGTGAAGCAAATGTTTGATTTCGACACGTTGCGTAGCGGCATTCATAGGGACGCGACGACTAAATCTCCGTTAGAAAGAATAAACATACATGCGTATGATGACGCACCGAAGCCGTCTTCAATTCCTCTTCAGATAGCGGCTGACAATGTCTTTTCTCAACGTGCTGTTGCCAAATGCATCAGAACCCTCTCCAAATCGAATATAGGAAGGAACAAAGGAACACACCTTCCTTAATAACTCCCAACTCCCAAGCCACACATCACACTTCGGCCACAAACACTCCATCAATCTTCCAGCACCCTCTAATACTTCCTTGACCGCGCTTTCGTCTACTCCAGGCCCACTACCACCCATATTCTTCATACTCGCCGTCTTGCCTTTCCCCTTCGCCTTACTCGTCGGGCGTATACTATCAGATCTGGCCATAACAGCCCGAACCTTCTTCTCTCCATCTTCACCATCATCCGTAGCGGTACTCTTGCATTTCTTCTTCCCTTTACTCTTCGGCCTCTCCGATTTGGCCTTAACAATCTCCTTCCCTGGATACCAAGCATCTTCATCGTCACCCACATCCGCAGCGGTACTCTTGCGTCTGTCTTTCCCTTCACTCTTCGGCCGTACACTCTCCGATTTCACCTCAGCAGCCTGACGCTTATTCTCTTCATCTCTACCCCTATCATCACCCAGAGCATCCACCTCATTCTCTTCCTCTTTCCCCTTACTCTTCGGCCGCACACTCTCGGATTTCAACTCAGCTGTCTCAACAACCTCACTGGCACCTTCACCCAGAGCATCCACATCGATAGGCATATTCACAGTATCGCCTTTCTCCTCCTTCCCCTTACTCTTCGGTCGAACACTCTCGGCCTTCACTGTAACAGGCTCCTTCCCTTCACCCAAAGCATCCACGTCGATAGCAGTCCCCACACTCTCACCCCGGAGTTTTTCCTTCCCCTTGGTTTTCACCACCATATACCTCCGAATCCCATTCAACTCCGACTTGACTACAACTTTGCTCTGCTTCGACCCACCTCCCCTACTTGTACTCGTATACTTGTTGTCATCATTGACACTATGTTTATTCATAACGCCTTTCGCCGTCGCCAGGGATAGCGCGTTTTTTGAGGGCTTGCCAGGAATACGTTTGACTCACAGGATTATGTCGATCGGTCCGATCGTATAGATTGGATTGAACGAGGATTATCGGACCGATTGGTAGTATTGGACTGCAGATTGGTAGCTTTGGAAAGTGTCTGCTATCTGTATATCATCGATTACCTGGATCGGACTAGTTCTTCGCCTATTGGACACTATTGGCAGTCTTTTAAGTCCATTAAACTCCCCACAATGAGTGAGAACACGCCTACCGCTGCCAATGAAGCAATTACTGCTGTTCCTCCGAATGCCAGGTCGATAAGTACTGCAGATGTATGTTAATTGATTTTCTCACGCAGAGGACGCGTCGCTGGCGTTTTTGACACGTCTCGTCTCTTAGTTATCGCAGGAGCATTGATGACCTCCTAGTTATTGTCAAGTTCCCTTACAACTTCCCTCTCTGGTCCATCAAGAAAGGCTCAGGCAAATGGTCAGCTGCGAAGAAGCCGAGTTTCAAGCAGCTCGCCACCTCGTTGCTCAATCCCGAAGTCAGAATGAAGACAATGCTCTCCGTGCTCTCTGAAGTTCTCCAGTCGAGGCGGCGCAGATCCTCGCGACTTTAGGGATAGATGGCCTCAAGCCCAAACCAACACTCGTCAACAAGTCAAAAACCGCTAGTGCGCGAACCTTATCTGATCAAAAGGACGTGTTGGTAGCGAAGGCACAGGCAGAGGGTATGGTGAAGCCAAGTGCTCTAGCAAGCGAGCTTCGCGCGTTGAATATTGACACTAGGGTCAGTGGAACGGTTCAGGTATGTTCGCTTTGTCTATGCTTGGTTGGTGTAATGCTGACCTGTCTTGTGCAGACACCCACTCCCGCAACTGGCACGTCTACTCTCGCCATCACTCCTGCCATCCCTTTTCTGGATCATGCAAATGAGATCCTTGATAATCACACTCAAGATCATACAAATACTGCTGAGCAAAGAGCACCAGAAGGCACTGAAAGCGGTGGATTGAGGGGAGTGGCGATGAGTGAGGGTGATAACGCGACTTCTTGTCTTCCTACCATGGAGTTGGACTCACAGGAGATTCAGATGGAAGACATAGATGTTAGGAACGATGTGGGTAGCCCAGTTGTGTATGGAAAGATCGATGGTATGGCTGCCGGGGTCAGAGAAGTTGGATCACCGTCTCCCCAGACAGACAGCTTTCGACCGAACATCCATGGCAACTGTACAATTTTCTTTCTTATGTTTATGTAATTTAAGTCTGATACTCCATTTAGATTCGATCTCGGCTGTTATTCAGCCTGGTGTAACCCCACCGCAAGCAGTTCCAAATGCAGCCTCGGTGGCTGACCCCGTAGGTATGTAACTCGTGTTTAAACACTGATTATTGATGAGTTAATAAAACTGATATGTTATATTTACTGCAGCTCTTCCTTTCCAGACTCCTATCACGAAGAAAATATCGGGTGTACAAATGATAGATATGGACCTATTCAAGGTGATATTTTTGTATTCACTTACTCGTCTTATTGACTTAGCATTGGAAGTGGACAGACGTTGATCAGACTGATAGGAAGGACTGGCTAGATGGCAAACAGCAGCAGGGGGGTGTTAGACTTGGGTTAAGCAACGTGCCGAGAGAGCCAGCGTTGGATATTTTGGAGGCTTGGCAGTAATTTGACAGACTGTCGATTGGAACAATCAACATAGTCCTGGCAGTGTAAAGTACACCTTGCCAGAGGAGTATATCATTTATTATGAGTTATAGTTTGAAGGATTGGTGAATGGGGAGGAGAGAGGATGAAGGAAAGGGTGTTTTGTTGAGATGGACGCGTTCTTGAATGTTTAAAGTTTGAGAAAGTTAGGAAGTATGTAATATGGTGTCACGGTCATCTTGGGAGGAACACTCGAAGAAGAGTGTGTTGTGCGCTGAGTGTTGAAGGGATATCCAACTCGTGAGTATCACTAGCATTGGCATTGTGAAATTATGAACGTGTCGACGTATTAAATTTTGACCTTGAGCAATGTCTTGTAGCGTCTTGTTGCGTCAGGGACTTGAATAGACAACAAAAAGAGTAGAACGTCTAGCTGGATTTGGAAATCCCAATTCCACGCGTCCACCAAATTGTAAAGACAAAGCGAGAAGCCAAAGTTAGGAACCGGAGTGGCAGGGCAGGGGCTAAGTAAAGAAAGAAGTTCCAAGCGTGCGAACCCAGAGGCGATGAACTCATTGGCTCGTGAACCCCGAGCGCGGAGAAGGACCATACGCACCTATACCGCCGATAATGATATGGAGATTGATAAGACGACCAAATTAGCGACACCGCTTTAGCTTCTGCTTCCGTGGTTACCTGCAGTACTACTCCTCGAGCTTGCTTCTTCCGATTTCCTGAACCTTGCGCTTGCGTATCTCAGAGTTCTTGAGCTTTGTATATTATACGTACAATGAATCACATGGGAATGGACCACAGCGGGATGGATCATGGTGGGATGGACCACGGTGATGGAGGGATGGACCATGGTGGAGGGATGGGTGGTAAATGCAGCATGAATATGTTGTGGAATAGGGATATCATTGGTATGACTCCTCATCCTTCCTGAAATCCGTCACACTTGCAACCCCAAACCCCTCAAACCTCCCTTTCCTAAACCCTCCCCCCTAATCCGCTCTTCTTCTGCCTACACCCAAAATGACACTATCTTCTAACCCCCCTTCCCTATACCAGACACATGCATCGTCTTTCCCGAATGGCACATCCGCACCAACACGCAATTCGTCCTCTCCTTCCTCGTCATCGTCGCCCTCGGCGTTTTCTACGAATACCTCCGCGAGTACCAGCGTATTTACGACGTCAAAGTCGCCCGGACATTGGCCCGCGGAGCATCAGCGGTGAGTGGTCCTTCGGATGCCATCGGCGACTCGGAAGACAGCCCTTTGTTGACGGATTATGTGGGTTTGAAGGAGAGGAAAGTGTATGTCGTGTTTCTTTCATTTCATTCTATTTGATATCGTGCTGATCAGGGCTTACAGTGTACGTGTGCCTGCGACCCTCCGAATCGTGCGGGCATCGTTCTACGGCACCACCATCTTCTTGTCGTTCTTCCTCATGTTGGTGTTCATGACATACAATGTACGTTATTCTCGCATCTGACCATTAATAACCCACGTCCTCCAAGACACTAACTCTTCAACTTCGCATAGGCCTACCTCATTGCCGCCGTTGTCCTTGGCGCTGGAATTGGACATTACATTTATGGCGGCCAAATGGACCCAGAAGCTGTCCTTGCCGGAAGCGGCGGGGCAAAGTCCATGGCGTGTCATTAAGTTTAATACTGATGCCCAAACCCAAGCCTACGCCTCATCTCTTTCAACATAATTTGAAGTTTACAAACTCACATGTACTATTATCTATCTCCCACTGCTCTGTTTCCTTGATTTGTTTCGTGTGCAAATATTATCACCATCATCCTCTCGATGTTATCGCGCATTAAACAACCCTGTAGATTCAGAGAGAAAAGAACAAAACAACCTACAAAAAATACTACGAAGAGGAACAAAAACAACAAAACGTAACAAAGAACATCTAATGCTACGTCTGAGATACTATTTTTTACTACGTATATCACCTATGATACTATAGACCACGAATCCAAACGATCTGATCCTCAAGACCTAATACCTAGGATACACACCCAACGAGGAACGTATAAGGACAACCGACCAAAAACAGCCGCCAGAGGAAGAAGGAAAAAGAATCACGACCTATTATTTAGTCAATCAGTCCTGCCCCAAGAGCTAAACCAATGACTTACATCTTGTACTGGAACTCCGTCCTCTCTGCACCCTCCGTTTCGTACTCGATTTTGATATCCAAATCACGGTTGTTCCGCGCGTTGGGTGCGCAGGTGAGTTGACCGGTGATCTTTTGGCCTTCGGAGACGGTGATGGTGGTGGGCGTGTAGAAGACTGTTTGCTTCCAATGCGTGTATTTTGCGTGGGGGCCGGTGCTGAATCCGACCTTTTTGTGGGTGGCTTCGAAGGAGACGTCGAACCAGGCGAGGAAGGCGTGGATATCTAAGTTGTATGTGAGATAAGCGTTATGGACAATGTGGTAATAGAACGGCTTACAGTCATTACGTCTGGCGGTGAGAGTAAAGGGAGCTGAGAAGGTTAGGTCTTCCTTCTTTGCGGTGCGGATGTCGATGTGCTGCGGATGCGTTGGCGTTGGTCCAAGAAACGAGTATGGAGGGTAAGATGACTTACCTTGAGCGCATAGGTATTCGTGACAACAGCCTTCATGTCGACGGTATCGACGAGAGGCTCACGCAGAGCAATTTCTTTGATACATGAGTAATCGAAGCCATAGACATTATCCCAGACTGCAAGCAAGGAACACATTAAACAACAAACTAAATGAACAAGGACGCAACTCACAGTTGATCTTTTCCTCCTTATACTCCTCATCTTCAATAGCAGCAATGTAAATAGTAGCAGTATCAGGGAAGAGCATTCCGTTAGGCTTGAGGTACTTGTCACGGGCAAGCAGGACAGTGTCAAGCATGGATTCGTAGAGTAAGAAATAACCCATCCATTCGCTGATGATGATGTCGAATTCTTTGATAGGTAGCTCAACCTCTTCTAACTTGCCCTTGACGAGGGTGATAGCTTGACGAAAATCCTTGTCAGGATTTTTTTTCATGTGATAGCCACAACGTAAAACGCACTATCATGGAAGCCATTTGCGTCGATAATTTTTTGGGCTTGGTCGATGATGTTGGACATATCGATCTATAAAATGAAATGAAAAGTCTTTATTAGCCTGTAATCGAAGCCACAAATCTTAGTCCACGTACACCAACGACGTGCTTAGCACCGGCTTTAGCAGCAAACATACTCAAGATGCCCGTTCCGCAACCGACGTCCAAAACCGTCTTATCCTTGAATAAATGCGGGTTATGGATCATCGCATTCCGGTACGAGCCCGTGCGGACTGAATCTTTTAACATCTCTTCATGGATGCCTAGCCAAAGTCACGTAAAATCAGCCTCACGAACTAAACGAACGTCATAAAACGATCTGAACATACCGAAATGGGCATAAGAATCTGCGTAGCTTTACAGAGTCGTGTATCAGACGAGGGTAGACTTAAAAAATTCGGGTGGAAATGCTGACTAGTCCTTCGAAGTCATGCCATCTACTTCCATCTGTGCGCCATTCTGTGGCTGTTGTGATGTGGATGGACCGGCGTCCGACATGGCGACTTTTGGTTGTGAAGAAATGCGAGAAGGAAGGGGAAAGGTGGTGGGGAGAGTGAACGTGAATGGAGAGCTAACAAAACTTGAAACGATCGTTTCGGATTCCCTTTTTGGGTGACAGGCGCTTAGACGTGAAATTTTGACGGAGTTAGAACTGACTCGAAGTTTAAAACACATGCAGAGCAAGTACTTAGCGAAATTCAGCTAAGTATTTCCTGTTGAATTAATGGAAGTTGACTTCATTTTTTTTATCACAATACGCCGTTGTTGATGGGCTCGGGATCTCTGTTGGGCTGCTGGTATGCGATTGGCAGCCACTGAAAAACTGAACTATAGTTCACCCGGCGAGGTCACATAAGTACTAGTAAGAAATCGCTTTCTCCGTCTTTGATCTCTGGTGCTAGGTATGTATTTCATCTATACACCCACGCTGGTTGTAAACTTATGCATCGTGATCTAGTAGCGACCCCGAGCTCAGCTTGAGTCGCGCCAATCTCCCCCGTTTACCAACACATCATGGACGAGTCCTTCAGTCTTCTTGGGCTGCTCTTTAATCTCAATTTGATATATTTGCTTCATCGATTATTTCAGATCAACGAAGTCCTCCGAAGTTTTATGTTTCTCCCTACGCTACTTCAAGAACCGGATGAGAAAATGTGAGGGCTTTCATTTTATGATGTCAATCGCAAAGCAGATTTAGTATGTAAGTGAGCATATTTACTTTGAGGACGACCATAAGTAGCGTCTATCTAATCATCAACGGTCTGCCATTCCTCAGTCCTCTTCAACAACCTCGCCCATCGTCCGTTCGCCCACTGTTCGACGCCTCTTTTCTTCCATTCCTCCGGCGCAACACTCTTTATCCAAATAAAAAACGACGCTAAAATAAAATCGGCCCGAGTCGGTTCAGGACCGCCGGCCACAAAATCGACACCAGGTCCATTCTTATCGAGAACGGCGGCCACCTTATCATAAGCCTTTTCCAGCTCTTTCCATTGAGCATCTCTAACCGAGCCTTCGGGGCTAAATTCCTCCAACTTCATTCCAAACCATTTCTCTCTCGTATTCTTGAAGTATGGTTTCCCTTTCTCGTCTTGGATATCCGCTGCGAACGGCAATAGAGGTCGAAGAAGAGAAGATCCTAAGGTCTTTCCAAAGAACCCCTCGAACGCGTACTCGAGTGCTTTCCCTTTTTTTGGTATGACCGGACGTTCGGGGAATTTCTCGTCGAGGTATTCGGCGATCTTCAGTGAATCGATGATCAAGACGGGTTCTGGGCCTGATTCATCGAGGATAGCAGGGAGTGTATACAAAGGCTTTGAAGGATTATCACGCGAAGTTGACGTTGCTTTGCCTTCTCCGCCAAGTTTAAGGAGTGTTTCTTCAATGTCAGGGTACGAAACCCATACGGTCTTATATGGGATTCTCTTGTAGTTCAGAACGAACCTATATGCAAGTTTCTTCAGCAATCTTTCCAATATCTTCAGTGACATAGAACGCGCACCTGGCTTTCCATGTGTTTGGACTCCTGCATGAATGCGATACTTATTAGTATGTCAGCAGAGACTTTCAGTTGCACATATCTTACCAAGCTTGCGGCTTGCAGACAGAGGGCAGATCAAAGAATGTTATCTTCGACATCGTGGTGGGTGGTAATTTTCTCAAGATATTAATCATCGTTCTCAACCTGTACTTAAGTATAGCTTGCGATGAGCCCTCAGCTGACTCAGAGTGTGAATACCGGTGAAAGCCGAACTGCAATAATGGTGGTGTCATGTCAGCTCAGAAGCGATTCCAGCCTTCCCAGGTAAGGCGGGTTAGAGTTACGGACATTGAAATATATTTGATTGGAACTATTAATACATAGTGGGACAGTTTCGCTCTTTTATTCCAGCTTGATTTCATCGCTAAACAGACGCAGCCCATAACCTGTACGGGTGATTGGGTAGGACTCTGAAGCGGTTCCTGTGCTTGCAATAAGCGACATCACTTCTTCTAAGGATTATGTGATAGGTTGGTTCGTGCTACAAACTGCCGATGTAGATATGCACGCACTTGAGGATAGAAAAAGATTGTAGGCTATATGGTGCTAACTTCAAGTTTGAGAGGCCTTTCAGGATGACTCAGATTGAAAGTTTTTGATCAGGTGTGTAAGCCCGCTTCGATTATCACCCAAAGAATCTCCTGGATAGTCCCCAAACGCTTTAGAGATATAACAGGCCGACTCATAAGAATCTCCGATATGTAAACTTGCATGATACTAAGGTTCATATCATCGTTATTACAAAGGCAAACTTCAACACAGAAAGACTAGTACGTACTCCCCGAGAGAACTATATTGAGCCAAGTTAGTATATGCAGGTACTATTTCCCATCTTTTCTCGCAACCTGTGACCTATACGTTGTATTCTAGGAATCAACTTAATTGATGGTTTCTCATCATACTATCACCTCAACTTACGTTGGAAAGCAAACATTTTGTCAGTGCAGTGGTGGAAACTTTTGTCGCAAAAGTCCAAAGTGCCTAATGAACCATATCACCTGAATTTAAAAGGTACGCTAGGCATTTCCAGACATCTTTAGGCTCTGATCAGGCTCTATATCGCTTTGCGTCAGATAGAACTCAAGAGAGGAAGATGACATCCAGCAGTATCCCTTGGAGAAAGGGCTTCTGGGGCCTTATTTCATACTTGCCCGTCATCTTATCAACTTCAAAAAGAGTTGTGAGTAAAATATACCTTCGTTGGTATACAAGATTAACTTCATTTTAGATATAATTGCGCAATAAAGTGGCCTTCTTAGACTACTAGTCAAAGATAGTTCTCCCATTCTTAGAGTCTCTCCCGCAGTAAATTCTCCTACCACGGTGTCCATCTGTAGATTAACCAGAGTCTGTCATTTTTCAGTCCTCTTCAACAACTTCGCCCATTGATCGACCCTTCTCTTCTTCTATTCCTCTGGTGCAATGGCCCTTATCCCGAACATAATCGCCGCCATAACAAATTCGGTACAAGTCGGTTCAGAACCACCGCCCACGAAATCCTTATCTGGTTCATTTATATCGAGAAGATCGGCCATGGTATCCAAGCTATCCTTTACAGCTTTCCATTGAGCGTCCCTGATTAAACCTTCAGTACTGAAAAGATCTAAATAGTTTCTGTTGAATTAATAGAAGTTGAGTATTTCTTTTTACCGTTATTGATGGGCTCCAGATTTCTGTTGAGCTACTGGTATGATTGGCGGCCACTGAAAAACTGAACTATAGTTCACCCGAGGCCACATACAGTCTGGACGTAACAAAACGCTTTCTGCATCATTGTTCCTCTCTGGTACTAGATATGCAATTCATATATACATCTACGCTGGTTGCAGACTTATTCATCGTGATCATCATCTAGTAGCGACCCCGAGCTCAGCCTGAGTCACGCCGATCTCCCCCGTTTGCTAACATATCATGGACAAGTCCTTCAGTTTTTGGGGTTACTATTTAATCTCAGTTTAATAATTTGGTATCTTGATCTATTATTTTCAGATCAACTGGACTATCACGAGGTGCTCCGAAGTTTCGCGCTTCTCGTTACTACGCTGCTTCAAGAACCGGATGAGAAAATATGAGCACCTTCATTTTATGACGCCAATCGCGAAGCAGATACAGCATGTAAGTGGTTCATATATATGCATTTTGAGGATGACCATAAGAAGTAGCGTCTTTCTAATCATCAACGGTCTGCCATTCCTCAGTCCTCTTCAACAACCTCGCCCATCGTCCATTCGCCCACTGTTCGACGCCTCTTTTCTTCCATTCCTCCGGCGCAACACTCTTTATCCAAATTAAACACGACACTATAATAAAATCGGCCCGAGTCGGTTCAGGACCGCCGGCCACAAAATCGACACCAGGTCCATTCTTATCGAGAAC
>KN837148.1:103279-119332 GCA_000827215.1 Sphaerobolus stellatus SS14
ACTCAGAAGCGGACTTGCAATAAAGCGAGATGGCTTCTTCTAAGATTTATGCGATAGGTTGATTTATGCTACAATACGCCGAGGTAGATATGCGCTCACTTGAGAATGGAAAAAGATTGTGGGCTATATGGTGCTAACTTCAAGTTCGAGAGGCCCGGCGGGAGACGGCTTTGGCTTACTTTCTACTAAGATCTGTAAGCTATGTGATTTTCTTATTTCAAAATTAAAGAATGACGAAGATGATTTATCTTCAGGCGACAACCGAGAAAGAACAACTCATATTGGTCAAAACATCTTGTGGATGCTTCTGTCTACTTTTTCATCAAAGATTTTCTTTACCAGTACATCAAGTATTTGACTTTATGTGGTAAGCAAGGCAATTAAAAGTCTCTTGCGTTTGTCTAAATCATAGTTCGCTTGAAATATTGCTCATCGATTTCCAGGAAAGTCCTAGGCCGAGTACCTCTCATCGGCACAATCGAATGCGCTGAATATCTTGAGGAGAAATTCCCAGAACGACCTGTCTTCCCGAAGACAGGCAAAGCCTTGGAGCATGCGGTGGAAGCATTCTTTGACGCCGTTGTCTTCCCCAAGTTCTTCATGCCAGTCCTCTCATTGACTTACGAAATTTTGGATGAACACGCAAAGCCATACTTCCGCCGGACCAGGGAGAAAGCATTTGGGAAAACACTTGAGGAATTCAGTCCTGAAGGTCCTGTGCGAGATGGACAATGGAAGGATTTGGAGGCGGCATTCGATAAACTGGCAGCCATCTATGACAAGAACGGATCCAACGTTGATTTCATTGCTGGAGGTACGAATCCTACCCACGCTGATTTCTACACTGCATCCAATTTGATGTGGATAAACTGCGTATCCCCGGAAGAATGGAAGAATCGAGGCGTAGAGCAGTGGAGTAACGGCAGATGGGGAAGATTGCTAAAGAGGCTCGAGGAATGGGAGAATCCTAAGGATTAAACGTGAAGAATTTTGGAAGCTATGCTGGATTAGAACGGCTAAATGTTTGTATTTAACTGTTTTGTAGAGTAAACCAATATTGGATAACGTACTGTGGCTTGAAAACTGGGAATAGAAAGGATAATTACAAACGATGTGTACCAGCCTTGCCGAAAAATTTCACGCTGTTGAAATAGGATGAAGACCAGGCTGTGAAGTATCCGAGTAAATTATCTATGGCTCTGGAAGGTTTTGTATGCATCGTTACACTTAAACTGTTCTATCACCGGATTATGTGAGTAGCGGTTATTTTCTTATCGTGTCAATTGCGAAGTAGACATATATAAAGGCACCTCCACTTTGACAATGACCATAGATAGCGTCCACCTACTCATCAACCGCCTGCCATTCTTCAGTCCTCTTCAACAACCTTGCCCATCGTCCATTTGCCCATTGATCGACACCTCTTTTCTTCCATTCCTCCGGTGCAACACTCCTTATCCAAATCAGATACGACGCCACAATAATATCAGCACGAGTCGGTTCAGGACCGCCAGCGACGAAATCGACGTCAGATCCATTCTTATCGAGAACAGCGGCCAACTTATCAAAACCTTTTTCGTCAGTACCATAGAACACGCACCTGGCTTTCCATGTGTTTGGACTCCTGCATTAATACGATACTTATTAGCATGTCAACAGAGGCATTCAGCTGCACATATCGTACCAAGCTTGCGGCTTGCAAACAGGGGAAGGCAGATCAAAGAACGTTATCTTGACATCGTAATGGTTGCGAATAAAAGATAATATTGTTCGCAACCTGTTTCGCGTTCTTATTTGCGATGAGCTCTTGGCGGATGACATGGACTTTCCATGCCGGCGAAAGCCGAACAATGCTGGAGGAGGAGGAGGAGGAGGAGGAGGAGGAGGAGGAGGAAAAATACCGGCATGGGTCCCAGTTCGGAACGCCGCTGGAGTTATGTCCCCGTTTTTTGAGTCAGATCCCGCCCAAATCCCGCCCATCTAAAAAGCTATGTGACAGGCCTTCAAGCTTCAAGCTTCACGACATTTGGGGACAAAGTTTGACCTTTTCTCATATCCTTGAGATCTTTTGTGCGTTATCTGATCATCTCCTTCTGTTAAAAATCGAAGGTGCACATTGCATATGATCATTGATTTTTCTTTAGGCTGTAACTCCGAGGGCAGAACGACTCACATTGATCAGTAAAAATTCTTCAAGTGGATTATTTGACCAAAAGCTTTGCAAATATTTGAGCGTTGTGTATCAAAGAAGGCGATTAGAAGCTCTCTTTGCGTCCTTTAAAACGTACTTTACTTGTGAATTTTGCTCATCGATTCCCATTAGAAAGTCCTAGGCAAATCTCCCTAGCATATAAATCGATACAATTTAAGATTGTCTGATAAATGATCTCAATGCGTCCTGTTCTCCAGCTCCTCGATTTTCCCATCATTAGAACCCCCACTATAAGGGAATACTACATCTACTCATGGACCGTTTGCCATTCCTCTGTCCTCTTCAACAATTTGGCCCACCGTCCATTAGCCCATTGATCTACGCCTCTTTTCTTCCATTCCTGCGGTGCGACACTCCTCATACAAAGCAACCATGCCGTCAAAATAAAATCGGCACGAGTCGGTTCAGAACCGCCAGCGACGAAATCAACGTCAGGTCCATTCTTATCGAGAACAGCGGCTACCTTATCAAATCCATTTTCTAAATCTTTCCAATGAGCATCCCTAACTGGCCCTTCGGGACTTAAGTCCTCTATCTTCCCAAACCGGGCTTCTATGGTACTCTTAAAGTACGGTTGGCTTTTCTCTTCCTGAATCTCGTATGTGAATGGTATTAAAGGAAAGGGTACCACTGTGGCTACGAAGAATTCTTCGAACATGTGTTCGAATGCCCTCCCTTTCTTTGGTATGACCGGGCGTTCAGGGAACTTTTCGTCGAGGTATTCGGCGATCTTGAGTGAATCTATGACTACGACAGGTTGGGGGCCGGACTCATCGAGCAGCGCAGGGAGTGTATAAAGAGGCTTTGAAGGATCATCATGTCTGGTTGACGTCGCTTTGCCCTCTCCACCGGCTTTGATGAGTGTTTGCTCAACATCCAGGTACGAAAGCCATACGGTTTTGTATGGTATTTGTTTGTAGTTCAGAACGAGTCTAAGTGGTCCATTCAATAATTCTTCCGTATTCTGTTTGCCTGAAATACTAACCTGGCTTTCCATGTATTGGGATTCCTACATGAATATGTAGTTATCAGCATGATATCTGCAGATATTCGACTCGATATGTCATACCAGGCTTTGGGTTTGCAAACAGGAGAAGGAAAATCAAAAAATGTAATCTTCGGTTCAGAAGTCATCGTAGGAGGGTTTCAGGGTCCTGAATAACAATATCATCATTCGGGATGATCTTTATAGCATTCTCAGGATGACTTAGATCGATATATATTCTTGATCTAATGTGTAAGCACACTTCGGTTGTCATCTATTAGAGTTTATTATCACCCAAGTCTTCCCATGAGTCGCGCTTCAAGCGCTGAAACGGAATCTAACACATGTATGAAGCTTTTCTTTTTGGAAATAGAGTGCATTAGAGTGTATTTGAAACCAATATATATATTAGGCCTTCCAATATATACTACTTAGTCAGTAATATTTGATATATCGTTCCTAATAGCCGACGCTCTAAACATTAGTTACCTTAGCATCGCCGCTATACCTCCTGTAAGAGACAACCCAGATGTCCGCAAGCGCAAGCTTTTGCTGGCGACAGTTACCTTCTACCGGTTCCAATAACATTGGCGTCATTTCCATGACATACTATGGTTGGTTTTCGGATAGAGTATTTATTTGATGAACTTCAACGGTGTTCTAATTTTGAAAAGCCTTTGACATTCTATATCTTGCTCGCCTCCCAGAAAGAAAGAAAAAAGTAATTAGGCCATTTACTATGAATTCGATTTCAGAAAATAGAAGCAACATAATAAGGATAATTTACTTGTTCAGCTTCTTCCTGGGTTGCAGATAAAGTTCTTCGAGATTTACCCTCAATCTCTCTGTTCCATCTAATACCCTTGGGCCTTGGTCAACAATATCATGATGTCTTTCTGGCATTCACGCAGAGATATACACGGGAAAGGTTCGTGCAGCCAGCTATGAGATCTACGTTATATATCCTCAAGTTACTTACATAGTCGTAGTTATCGAACGCCGCCTACACCGTTAGTCAGGCTTCGAGCCCCTGACAGAGCATTCAGGCTCAAGCGTCAGCGTCAGCGCTGAATTATTTTAATTTCTTGCGCTCATTATTGATCGATGCCCCTCTTCCAAGAGCAGGTTTGGAAGACATTGAAGCTTGCGTTGCATTCCTTCCTAAACTCGTGTCGAATCGTTTCCAGGAAGAAGAAAAAGGAAAGAAAAATGTTTTCAGAATCACCATCTAACTACAAGAAACACGTTGATGTCACGGTAATACCAGAAGAAAACACGAGTGACTTTTACCACAAACTGTCCTATGTACTGCCAGGCCAAGACTGACATTCCCTATACCGTTGTGTTCGCCACCCATTCCAAGCAACGCACGCATGAGACGACATTAAATAAGCCAAGACCTAAGAGTATTCCAACGAAAACAGCCGGTTTCATTCTTTGTTTAGAAAAAGCTTCAGGTTTGAATTAAGATAAGTAATGGCTTGCAAGAAACTGGATGCCAAGACGGAGCGCCGCGTAAGGCTACGAGAATTTCGTCAGAATCGAAGAAGCGATGCGGTTGATGAGATGCCTATTTTGGCGATGATAGGGTTAGATAGAAGCACGGCAGGCGATAAACAGGATGCTACGGACCAATACGGGTGCACGTGTTATTTGGTTGTGCACAAAGATAAGTACACAAAGGACCCGTAAATTGAGAAAGGAGTGTTGAGCAAAATGAGGAGTGGAATAAGGACGCCACGTTGGAATAAATCTAACACAGGGCATAGATTGTTATAGAACTCATTAGAAACGAATGAATTGGCAGGCATGGATAAGCCAAGAGTGTGACGCACGTGTGGGAGCAATTGTCACACCCTCTACCGCGGTCCGTCGGGCATTCACTACGCTCTGCATCTCTTCTTCAGAGACCATCACATCCTTCTTCAACTCTCAAGCTCCTGCCTTTCCTCCCTTTGCACCACTCTTCCAGTATTCTCCTCTGTAACGAACACGACGACGAAAGATTGAGCAATGTGGAGCACATTCCAACAGGTTACGAATGGCTCACCCGCGACGTCCCACCACACGGTATCGGCCGCACCAGCAATGAAACGCAAATCTTCAGCAACTGTACTAGATCAGCATGGCAAGTCTCAACGAGTGACGTTGACGAGCAAGCATAATTGGTGGCGTACGTTGTGACACGCATACACCTCCGCACAGGTTACTGACCATCTTCATATAACCGACAGTAATCGATGTTGAAGAAGACAACACTCCTCCGCCTCCTCCGCCTCCTCCTCGGCCATCCATAGACCTAACGGACCGTGTACCAGTGGACGTTTCCCCGCCCCACTTCCAAGCTCCCGCCCATCCCTCGTCCATCTTCGCCCACCCAACCGGGTCTCACTCCAACACCTTCACCCACCAGACCCACTCGCTTCTACATTCGGTACCATCCTCAACTGCCACTTCCACATTCCCAGCACCCTCAAACCCGACCGCTCGCCTCCTTCCCTTCTCAAGCGGGTCAACCTCTGAGCTGTTCAAGTGCATCGTCAAGAAACCTGCCATCGTCCAGCTCGAGATTAACGGCGAGATGCAAACCAATGCACCGGATGTGATGCTGCAATTCCTTGCTGAGCTCCGCGTGTATTCGACGTTAAAGGGACACAGGAACTTCCCCGCATATCTGGGAAGTCTTGAAGGCGTGGGTATGGTTATCGAGTTGATAGAAGGAAGGAGTTTGTTGGATGTCTTGAGAGAGACGAAAACGAAGGATGGAGGCTTGTCATCGAGTGTAAAAGTGAAATATTGGGACCAGATGGTGGATGGGTTGACCTATCTGCACTCGTTTGGACTCAGCCACGGCGACTTGAGCCTTCTCAATGTGCTTGTAACGCGCACAAATACGCTCAAGATACTCGACTTTGGCCGAAGCACATCGATAGAGAGCCAATTCATCCCACCAAGCGAGCCACTTCCGGAACCGGACGTGTCTGTCTTCGCACCTTCTCAGCCTACGCCACCGCCCTCTTATTCCCAATCTCGTCACCATTCATATGGGTTTGGCTATGACTCTCACCGTCCAACGATCTCCCGTACTACAACTCAATCTAATGGCCATAAACACCGCTCCATCACTCTCTCCCTCCCTTCCCCATCTTCCTCGCCACCATCCTCTCGTCCCTCAACGCCCCGTCAGGAAGTAAAGCCAAAAATTGAACAAATTCACCCAGGCACGCGACCTTTCACAGCACCAGAAATCCTCCGCGAAGAATGCACCGATCCTATCCTCGCAGACGCGTACTCCTTCGGGATGATGATGTTCTGTGTCGACCTCGGTGGTCTTGTGGACATTGATCAACAGAAACAGAGGAACGGCGAGGTTCCGGATCTGCGCGGGTGCGAGATGTTTGGAGATAGATTGGAAATGTTTTTGGCGGATGTGTGGGAAAGGAAAAGAATAGGGAGGGAGGACTTTATGGAGAGGACTCCGTAGGTTTAAAATTTTATTGTCTGTTTTCTTTGGATCATGCATATGTGTATAATTGACCGCAACACTCCCGCATTCCTTCCTTCATTCGATTTCTTATATTTATACTCACCGATTCTTTTGGCATTCCGGTACATTCCGACTGTATAAGTATAACTCGTTTTCTCATCTCACCGCTTCATGCCGTTACTGTAATTAAACCAATTTCTGCATTATATCTCTATTGGCAAGGAATGATTACATTGTATTGAACGAACGAACGATATCGGTGATCTCATCATGATATAAGGAAAGGCGCGCGGCGATTGGCTATGCGCGTTTGCCCAGCATTTGCCTTCTCGGACCACCTCCAACAGGTCCGGGTTAGAGGAGAATCCTATACTTATAAAGTGAGTCAAATATTCTATGATTTTTGAGCATACTAGCTGTGATTAGATGCTATCTGCCTGTAGCCGAGTCAGCCCCATACGAAGATGAGACTTTGTAGGCATCATGCCACTGCGAGCCACTGGTTGATGGCTGGGATAGAAAGTGGTTTGGCTAATGGATTTATGTCAGATTATTTGCTTGGTTGGTATTGAATGAATCAATGGATGGCATGGATTATCTCACCGGTTTTGATGGGCAGCGGGTCCCGGGAGTATATTCCGCCGACTGAGTCTGAGTCCGTCAGTAGTGTTATGGGGGTTTAAGCCAAACTGCAGTATATCAAGAAGTCTCTCGAGGATTTTAACTTACTTCCTTTTCTACACACACATAGTACAACGTGGCTGCCGCGATCGCCGCAAGTTGTTGCTCTTTAGCGTTCATCAGCACTGCTAAGTCTAAACATTCTCGGCATTCAAACCCACCTCGTGTCGATCAGTCGTTGCCACCAATTATTCGTGATGCCCTCCGGCAGCAGTAAGATTATTATTTTCCTGTCGATGCATGCCCTCGTTTATTTTGATAATAGACTCGGACCTCTCGCAAAACGTGCAAAAGACGACAATTCCCCTAAGTCTCCCAGCCTCGAACCCGCGATCGCTGGGTATATACCTGGAAAGACTCATATTTTTACGAGAGTCAACGAAGATGGGTGGGAAGGAACCCTTCTAATTTCGTCATCCTCTCCTGGCTGTCCCTCAAGTCAAATCCGCATTACCAAAAGAAATTGGGCCATTATGTATTGGTATGAATTGTGCTCTGGACGACTTATTGTTTTAATATTCATATTCATTTTTTTTTAGCAATTCGCAGCTCCTTAAAAGGCAGATAATACCCGCCAAGATTCTTTCTATTCTGCCCATGGGCACAGATAGAGAGGGTTCTACATATGCTGCCAGCATGTCTGGGATGGGAACTCGGTCGGGAAAACCCCGTTAGGTTTAGGACCAAGAGTGAAATGAGCGGTTATACAACTAGAGAATATTATTATGCTTGGATGGCCGTAATAAGTCAAAATAGTCGTATTGAAGACACGATATGTATCGCTTTTGGCCCGCCTCGCAAAATAGGCAAGTCTAGAACCAGGATAAACTTTCTCTTTCGCTCATTATCATTCATCTATTAGCATGTATGCTTGAATTGAAATTACCTCCAATATCCATCCAGCCTTCTGCAAGCTATATATCTGCGAATGATGGGAAGCAAATTGCTTTGCATCCCTGGCCATATGCTTCCAACGCGTTGTTCTCGTGAGTATCTTTTATGATCATCACCTCTCAAACAACTGATTTGGGAACCAGACTTTTACATTCGATTATAGAGCAGCAAATAATCGACTGTATTTAACCCGACATTATCCTTGGGACAGTATCATCACTGAATTGAAGAATGCCACTGGGCTATCCGTTATAGGAAGTGTTCAAGCCCTCGATACCCATGATTGGAATTTTACGGTTGGTCCTGAAACATGAACGCTGGTTGGAGAAGATCATAGATGCTGGCAAGCAAAGTGGTGATTTACTAATAGTATTTAGGTGCAGCCCTTCGGATCTGCCAAAACTGAGTAGCGTAAAGCGACGTTTGGATCGATCGACTCGGAAGTAGAGCAAGGAGCGCCATTCAATGGTCAACGTTGTATTCGGGAAACTACTACCGATATGGCTCTAATAGTAATACTAATAGATAATACAATTTTATTGTAAGACTAAGAGCTTGAGATACAAAGTGTATTAGTGTAAGAATGGCCAAATATCCTATCCCTCTATTATACAAGACATGTAGGTACTTTATCTCTTTATACCTGTGAGCGAACAAAAAATCAGTAATAATTACAAAAGAACAGTAGCCTGAATGATCTTTCGCCGCGTGCTTACTACATGTGGCAAGCTGAAACGTATAATTATTCGATTTTATTGAAGATTACCTGTTATTTTCGACGAACCATTACTAGGCCGGTAAGCAGATGCCTGGCCTCCTGGAATATCATAAAAGCCTGAACCCTTGAATGTTCTGGATTTACTTCCTTAGTCTTGCACATACTACACCTATATTCTTCACTTAGTTACATTAATAGTAGGAGATTTATCATTTAGCTTTCAATTTAAAGTCCATAAAAACTCCTTGATCACCTTAAATGTACTGAAAAGTATAGCAGTACTCGGTTTTCAACATCAACAGCTCTAATGAGCGCAATATTGGCGCAATAACAGGCAGATCAGTGACGATGGCGATCCTTTTACTCCGAATCCGAATAAGTGGTTTTCATATGGTCGACTTTCAGACGGAGGCATTGTTCTAGTAAGATTGCGTTATTATCTCTCAATCCTAATAAAACTGATTCGGATCTTACCTGAGACTTTTCATTCGATTATAAATCGGTAAATAATCAAGCTAAAGTAACATATCTTCCAATCATCATGGGTAGGCGTGTATTATTGATATAACTGGAGTGTCTTCGATCGAAAAGCTCTATATTCGGTGGATTGAACAGAATATCAAGGCTAATGGGTGTCAGGTAGGGAAATTAGAATTTCATTGGCCTCGCTGTGATGTGCTGAAGAAAAGTCTGAAGAAGCGGCTTGACCTAGTCTTCGGGAGTGAGCAGAGTGACATAGACCTTTAGTAAATGATGGTCTTTTCGACGTGGCGAAGACTTGAGAGAAAAGTACTGTAATAATATATCATTTCTCTCTCTTAATAGAACGGTACAGTAAAAGGTTTAATTACAACGTATGAGTTACATGATACGCTCCTTTTGAGCATGAATTGTTATACTTTTCGTTCAATTTTTATGTTGATTGTTCGATATGCCATTCTGACTTGTGGGCGCGTTGCTATAATTTAAATAATATGAATTGCGTCTACATCGGGAAATGGACTGAGTGGTGGTTACATCGTAAGAAGCAAACGAGAGTGCGTGATATAACAATAAAATTACGGGTAATGTAGATATATATAATGTCTTCATCCTATTGCGTTTGGACTGATTTTAAGGCTTCTGCAGCTTCCTCTCTTGTGGTAGACTTCCTGATCCAGACTCGGACGAAGTAGGTGAAGAAGGGAGAGCAGGCTCAGGAGGCTGCTTTGCAGTATCCAACGCAGCAGGCGGATCCTCCAATGCATGTCCGTGTTCTTGCCCATGTTGAGGCTCTTCATCATCCATAATCTCTGTAGGATCACGAAACACATCAATAACGCAAAGCAAAGCACCCAGAAGCGTAAGCCCAGTAGAAAGGTTGTCAGACTCACCCTCCCCATACACTTCGGGATGCTCCCTAAAGCAATCCTGCATCGCCCTGAACTTCTCTATGCAGTCCATTCCTTTCGGTTCTACCTCTGAGAATACGAAACAGGAGAATGCTTCGCGGAATTGCATCCCGCAAGGACCGTGCGCCATCCCGCCGAGGCATGGACAATCCCAGTTGATCTCGCCCGTGCGGGGATCGTACGCGCCCTGTGGTTCGTCTCCTTCAGCATCAGCATCTCCTTCACCTTCCCTGTTTGTGTGTAAATGTGAGGGATCGGCGGTGGCAGCGAGGTGAGCTTCAATAGAGTCGGGGGGCGGATATGTGGAGGATGGGTCAGCGGGAGGAGAGGACAGCTCTGCGAGATGCGTTCGAGATGGTAGGGGTGGTATTGACGCTCCATGTGTCGTTTCCGGTCTCTTAATGGTGCGTGTGGTGGAAATCTCAGTTGGTAGATCATCTGGAACGTGGTCCGAGGGTTCTGTGTCAGGTTAGAATTAGTTGGAAGAATAAGATGAGGACATACGGCTAGGTAATGCATCTAGGTGAACGGGCTTCCACACGGAGGTAATCTTCCATGCTGCAAAACCTGCAATAACGAGTCCCAAAGCCGCAGACCCAATAAGAGTGCCTATTCTCGCTCCTTTGTTCTCCTGTGAGGGCTTTTGACTTTGTGCCTTCTGCGATGACATTCTTCGCATTGTGGATATCGAAACATTTTGCCTCACAATGTTAGACTGCAAGGCAAAAACGCGATATGGTAAAGGACGCAGAGGCATTTTGAAGGAGAATGACAGAGCACGTCGTCGAGATTTTTCTCGAAGCGGAAGGCGGGTGAGTAAGCACCGTACCGCTCGGCATGTGTAAGTGATTCGATTGGTTGGCAGACTTGGCCCCGGCTACATTTACAGTTCTGCTATACTAATCATTCTATCTAATCTCTGGGTGACTCCCATTCCTCGAGCCTCTTTAGCAATCTTCCCCATCTGCCGTTACTCCACTGCTCTACGCCTCGATTCTTCCATTCTTCCCGGGATACACATTTTATCCACATCAAATTGGATGCAATGTAGAAGTCGGCAAAGGTAGGATTCGCGCCTCCAGCAATGAAATCAACGTTGGCTCCATTCTTGTCGTAGAAGGCGGCCAGGGTATTGAATCCTGCCTCCAGGTCCTTCCATTGGCCATCTCTGACAGCGCCTTCAGGACTAAATTCCTCTATTTTCTTCCCAAACCATATCGTCCTGGTTTCGTAGAAATATGGCTTTGCCTTTTCGTCCAGAATTTCATACGTCAGTGGCATGATTGGCATGAAGAACTTGGGCCAGACAGCGGTATCAAAGTATGAAATAACCGCATGCTCCAAGGCCTTGCCTGTCTTCGGGAACACAGGCCTGTCCGGGAATTTCTCCTCGAGATATTCAGCAATTTCGACAGCGCCAATGATAATGACGGGCTCTGCTCCACTTTCATCTTTAATGGCAGGGACAGTGTACCACAGACGTGAAGGATCCTCGAGCCTATTGATTTTCGGTAATCCTTCTGCTCCTGCTTTGACAAGAGTCGACTCGATGTCTGGGAAGCTCGTCCATACGGTCTTGTAAGGTATTTGTTTATAATTCAAGACATATCTGCAAGACTAATCAATACATGTGTTATATATACGAGGTGTCTGACCAACCTGGTTTTATAAGTATTGGGGCTCCTGCAATTCAGTAGTTTTCGTCAATAACAGTGGTACACAGCTAGAGTATGAATTAACATACCACACTTGAGGCTTCAAGCTAGACGTCAGGTCATAGAAAGTGATCTTTGGTTCAGAGGACATGGTGAATATGTAGTACGTATAGATCGCTGAGCGAATCTAAACTGATGGCCCTGCGCTCTACCTTTTATCCAGCAGTTTCTATCGTATCTTGATCCATCTACCTGTGAAACTTCGTTCTGATAGGTGGGATGAACGCTAATTCCGCTGTCGGATGCCGGTCTTAGCTCGCATCATGATGGACATATCATTATGGTCGTTCGTAAGTTACCAAAGAAGGCCCACATGACAGCACCTTCAAACGAATGCATCTTTCAAATATTCTTTAATATCTCCAACTCGTTTACTAGCCTATTTCTGATTTCAGTTAACCCAGGTAAACAGGTTAACCTATATAGTACCGATTGCTGAATGAAGCGGGCTCGGGCGGGCGGGCGGACATTCCTATTTTTGTTGTGACGATCGTTGCCCGTAACTCTATCAGTGAGCCATGACTGATCAATTACCAAAGCATTTCTGCATACTGACACATGTGGGCGAAAATGTACACATCTGTCGCACACACCATACGTGAGCTTCGATTGCATCTCATATATCTCATACTTCATACTTGCTTGGGAATTCAGTAAATGATTCAGGCTTCCGGGTATCTGCGTTCAATTTCAGTTCGCACAGAAATTGCTCACAAACTTCATTTACCCACGTATACCGCATCAGGAAAGTTGACACGGGCGGCTAATTGCCTTCCTAGTTTCTCGACTTGCTATACAGTATAGTGCTACTTGGACTAGGGCTGCTATGGATCGCTAAGGATCGCTAGACACTCTTTCCCTATGTTCTCCCTTCATAATCTCACGCAGACTGCAAAGTGAGGGTTTCAACAAGTCACGTGCAGTTCTGGCTGCCTTCGTCTTTCTTCTAAGTGAACCATTACCATCTACTACGCTGTCTCCTCCACTCCGAACTGTAAAGTATGGTACATTCATTATTATGTCTTCGCTACATAATTCCGACATAGTTAAGCAGTCTGGCTACTCTCTGGAACTCTTGGACTAGCTGCCTCCGAAAGTTACTCTTCAAGCAATCTCAGGCGACATTCCTGGACGCTCACTTCACTCTTGCCTCCTTGTCTCTGGTGTCACATCTCGACTTCTAAACTGTTGGGCTACTGGCAACCTTTGACTAACATATCATTTATTACTAGTACGCCATGGAACTTCGACTCGGAAGGTTGGACTTATGAGATTATCAGGAAGTCACAACAAGGATGGTGTGCTTCGTTGATATTGGGATAAAGCTGAGTTGCATTATGCACTTTGGTTCCTTTTGAAAGCTTATTAATCTCAAGTACCGCAGTTAGTTCTTGGATCTACACCGTTACCATTACCTGAAGTTAGTTCGTGATCTTTGCAGTAACACAGCTCTGTTCATTGAATAAGACTATAGTAATTACTTGTAGTACATATTCTCGTTATGTTAGTGTACTCATGTATGTAGTCTAGATTTTAATAACATTTATTTCTTTCCATATCCCCTGAATAACCGAGAAATACCCACCACTACAGAGAGCTAGGTCACTAGATAGCTCAGTGTCAAGGTATATAGCACTAGGTTAGTGCTGGCTGGCAGGCCAAGTATGTTGGCAAGACTGTTGCTAAGCCTGCTAGGGCAAGTAGGCAACAACAGATTCGCTAAACACACTATGCAGGTATATAGATTACATAGTGCTACCTAGACTTTACCAGGTTTCATGATGTGCCGTAAGTTCAAAATCACAAAAAAATATTCTAGGGCAAGACAATTCGAAATTGAGTATCATTTGAAACTCTCAGTTTCCGTTCCATAGGTTTTAACCGTAAGTTATTTAGGTCTCGCCTTGCTTGTTATACAAATCAGTTTTAATTTCAAGCAATTTACGTACAAAGATTTAGCCTTTCTAATACGTATCCTTTTATCTGACCCTTCTGGCAAGTTTACACTCAGATTTCTCCCATTTCTCAAGCCTTTTTATAAATCTTCCCATCTATCCTTGCTCCACTGCTCGTCGTCCCGATTTTTCCATTCAGACGGAGATATAGGGTTTACCCTCATCAATATGGATGCGATGTAGAAATCAGCATTTGAAGTATTCACGCCTCCAGCGATAAAATCAACGTTAGGTACGGACCGTTCTTGTCATAAATGATAGTCAACTCATCGAGTCCCGCCTTGATCTCTTAAGTTCCGACGTGCATTTCTGATAGATTTACAGGGCGAAAACCCTCCAATTTCTTGTCAAACCATAACGCCCTGGTTTCGTAGAAATGTGGTTTCACCTTCTCGTATTAGACGTCCTATGGAAGTCAGTGGCAGGGGGTTCAGAAGAAGGTCACAGGTTGCGACTCGGAGAAAAGATGTGGAATAACAATTGCATGTGAGGTCAAGGTAAGGGCACTGGTGGGGTTTTCAGTTATTTCTTCTATTATATATTGGACCTATCGTGTAGGTTTCGCCATACATGCGTTGGATTCCGATTCAGGAAGCGACGTCATATGAGAAGACTGACAATCGAAGTGTGCTTACACATTAGATCAAGAATTTGCATAGATCCGAGTCATCCTGTGAATGCTATAAGTGAAGATCAGATCCCGAATAATGATATTGTTATTTAGGATCCTGAATGCCTCCTACGATGACTTCAACTGAACCGAAGATTACATTTTTTGATTTTCCTTCTCCTGTTTGCAAATCCCAAGCCTGGTATGACATATCGAGGCGACATTTCAGTCATTTGTTAGAAGTTGTGATATTTCCTTGGGTTCAGTGGTGTCAGGAAGCTTTGGCTCTTTCTGGTAGAGTTATTGGAATCGGTAGAATGTAACTGTCACCAGCAAAAGCTTGCGCTTGCGGACATCTGGGTTGTCTCTTACAGGAGGTATAGCGGTAGGCGATGCTAAGGTAACTAATGTTTGGAGCGTCGGCTATTAGGAACGATATATCAAATATTACTGACTAAGTAGTATATATTGGAAGGCCTAATATATATTGGTTTCAAATACAACTCTAATACACTCTATTTCCAAAAAGAAAAGCTTCATACATGTGTTAGATTCCGATTCAGCGCTTGAAGCGCGACTCATGGGAAGACTTGGGTGATAATAAACTCTAATAGATGACAACCGAAGTGTGCTTACACATTAGATCAAGAATATACATCGATCTGAGTCATCCTGAGAATGCTTTAAAGATCATCCCGAATGATGATATTGTTATTCAGGATCCTGAACGCCTCCTACGATGACTTCTGAACCGAAGATTACACTTTTTGATTTTCCTTCTCCTGTTTGCAAACCCAAAGCCTGGTATGACATATCGAGTCAATATCTGCAGATATCATGCTGATAACTACATATTCATGTAGGAATCCCAATACATGGAAAGCCAGGTTAGTATTTCAAGCAAACAGAATACGGAAGAATTATTGAATGGAGCACCAAGACTCGTTCTGAACTACAAACAAATACCATACAAAACCGTATGGCTTTCGTACCTGGATGTTGAGCAAACACTCATCAAAGCCGGTGGAGAGGGCAAAGCGACGTCAACCAGAGAAGATGATCCTTCAAAGCCTCTTTATACACTCCCTGCGCTGCTCGATGAGTCCGGTCCCCAACCTGTTGTGGTCATAGATTCACTCAAGATCGCCGAATACCTCGATGAAAAGTTCCCTGAACGTCCGGTCATACCAAAGAAAGGGAGGGCATTCGAATACATGTTTGAACAATTCTTCGTAGCCACCGTAGGAGCTCTTATCCCTTTTCCTATATTGCCATTCGCACATGATATTATGGACGAGAAAAGTAAACCATACTTCAAGCGTACCAGAGAAGCCCGTTTGGGGAAGAAGATGGAAGACTTCAGTCCCGAAGGGCCGGTCAGGGATGCTCAATGGAAAGATTTAGA
>KN837148.1:122772-140493 GCA_000827215.1 Sphaerobolus stellatus SS14
CTTCAGTCCCGAAGGGCCGGTCAGGGATGCTCAATGGAAAGATTTAGAAAAGGGTTTTGATAAGTTGGCCGCTGTTCTCGATAAGAATGGACCTGACGTCGATTTCGTCGCTGGCGGTCCTGAACCGACTCGTGCTGATTTTATTGTGGCGTCGTATCTGATTTGGATAAGGAGTGTTGCACCGGAGGAATGGAAGAAAAGAGGTGTCGATCAATGGGCAAATGGACGATGGGCAAGGTTGTTGAAGAGGACTGAAGAATGGCAGGCGGTTGATGAGTAGGTGGACGCTATCTATGGTCATTGTCAAAGTGGAGGTGCTTTTATATATGTATACTTCGCAATTGACACCATAAAAAATAACCGCTACTCACATAATCCGGTGATAGAACACTTTAAGTGTAATGATGCATACAAAAGCTTCCAGAGCCGCACATAATTTACTCGGATACTTCACAGCCTGGTCTTCATCCTATTTCAACAGCGTGAAATTCTTCGGCAAGGCTGGTACACATCGTTTGTAATTATCCTTTCTGTTCCCAGTTTTCAAGCCACAGTACGTTATCCAATCTTGATTTACTCTACAAAACAATTAAATATAAACCTTTAGCCGTTCTAATCCAGCATGGCTTCCAAAATTCTTCGCGTTTAATCCTTAGGATTCTCCCATTCCTCGAGCCTCTTTAGCAATCTTCCCCATCTGCCGTTACTCCACTGCTCTACGCCTCGATTCTTCCATTCTTCCGGGGATACACAGTTTATCCACATCAAATTGGATGCAGTGTAGAAATCAGCGTGGGTAGGATTCGCACCTCCAGCAATGAAATCAACGTTGGATCCGTTCTTGTCATAAATGGCTGCCAGCTTATCGAATGCCGCCTCCAAATCCTTCCATTGTCCATCTCGCACAGGACCTTCAGAACTGAATTCCTCAAGTGTTTTCCCAAATGCTTTCTCCCTGGTCCGGCGGAAGTATGGCTTTGCGTGTTCATCCAAAATTTCGTAAGTCAATGAGAGGACTGGCATGAAGAACTTGGGGAAGACAACGGCGTCAAAGAATGCTTCCACCGCATGCTCCAAGGCTTTGCCTGTCTTCGGGAAGACAGGTCGTTCTGGGAATTTCTCCTCAAGATATTCAGCGCATTCGATTGTGCCGATGATGACGACAGGCTCTGGTCCACTTTCGTCTTTAATAGCAGGGAGGGCGTAGGAGGACGCCTTTCCTCCCTCTTTAATCAGAGTTGCCTCAATATCTGGGAAGGATACCCATACTGTTTTGTATGGAATGCGCTTATAGTTTAAGAGGTATCTTAGTAGTTGGTAATGAGCATGAGAGACTCGATATCTGGCTAAGTACCGACCTGACTTTCCACGTGCTGATACTCCTGCAGATTATTGTTTAGCTAGCGTCACCAAATATATGTGCAGAATTAAATTAACGTACCATACTGGACTTGGCTTGAGATTTGAGATAATGTCAAATAAGGTGATCTTAGGTTCAGAGGACATGGTATCTTGTAGCACTGTAGATAGTACCTCTCTGATATATCCAGGGTTTTATAGTGACTCGGAGTCAGCTTCCATCTAGACTAGTAACAAGCCCACCCTGTGTGGCAAGCTAATTACGTCGGTGGAGGGTGAGCTGATTACGAGTTTAGCTTCGATCATATCTATTCATGGTTTAAACGAGTGTTTACACAAGGCTAATATCTGCTAATATGCTGGCTCACAGAGGCTCACAATTGGCATGCAGGGACTCATCCCTATCAGCTCTCGCTCGCTCAGCGTGAAGTTCCCCTTTTCCGGCGAGACGCTCCCACGCGCGCGTCTTCCATGACCGCTTCTCCCTCGTTAACTGACTCATCTCAGGAATATCTGACTCATCTCAGGAATAAATTAGTCAGATACATGTAAATCAAGGGAGCGAGAGACTTCCTCGCTCTGATAGGGAGCGAGAAAATTCCGCACGCTGACAGAAACTCAAGCTCCCTTGGTAGGTTTATTTCCAGACCCTCGATTCATTCGTTCTGGCACTCTCGCTCTTTCGCAGTCAGTTATTTAAGCCTTTCAGGACTCACGGACATCCATTTGCGTCACCTACCCACCCAATCCCTGTTATCTTTCCAATGTTTTACTAGTTCTGACCATCCTTGTCGTTTCTGTCAAACTTCTATAATTTCTAGTTTCTTAGATTCTTACTATGTTGCTTTTGCATAACTATGTATTTTCCACTTAACAGTCCTATATACTCGCGGTCTACACATCTCGTAGCTACTCTCATCAATTTATCAGACACTGCCGTGATAGTGTTCCCCTAACTCCTCTCCGTGAGGACATGCTCAAAGGCTGGTCAGCAGAACAGACAGCAGTTTGGGATGACCATTGCCAAAATACTGGGGTTTAACCGGGAAATTTCGACTGTCAGAAGTCGGCGAACAGACACGCATATATAGGTGGCCAAAGACCGTGGCACACTAATTCCATGCAAGCATAAATAATAAATTCTTAGAAATTCCCCCAAAGGTATTTCTAGAATGGTTCAGCTTCATGGCAAAGCATTTAAAAATATTTTAGGAATATAGGAGGGTGTAATACTGAGGCTTAAATACTGCGCAGCTAAGCATGTTCTGCTCTTCCCTATTCTAAAGGAGGCATCTGATAGGAAACTCTCGAATGAAGTATATGATTGTAAAACGTAGGTCAGCAGATAATACTTTATCAAAGGTTCAAAGAATTTATAGACTCTCCCGGGCTGGGTCTTGTAAGGACAGGTATAATGTTTTCAATACCCCTTGATTATTCTATTATTTTTTCCCGTCATTACCTTCCCAACCACTAGAAGTTATTTTCGGTTCGCACTGGCAGCACCTCGGCTCCCGCTCTCCAGGTTCATGCCAGTGGCTGGCTCAAAAGGACTGAACCATTTCCATCCAATAATAAATAAGTAACAAGAGCTTATGTCTACCGACAGTTTCTCGATTTTATGTAAAGTTAAATAAAAAAAGAACGAAAAAGAAACAAGCCGTAACTCCCGTAGGTACTTCATGACTCTTTGCAATCAGACAGAATGAGCCAGCAAGAGTCGCGGAGCATTCTGATCCAGTCAGTCTGTAAGTCCACAAACCGGTGCATATTATATGCGGTTTTCGATATTAGAACCCTTGAACGTTAATGAACACTATACTATGGTTGGTGTTGTTAACCGTTAACTCAATTCACTGACGCTTGACATTGGAATACTTACACTGAACTCGGCGGGCGTCGGGATACTACTATTAAATATGATCAACTGAGAAGACAATCCGTTAGTGAGCGTATCACCTTTTTCAGGAAATACTGCGCTCAGTTAAACAGGATTTGGACTTAACTACAAATGCTGCAGCCGTATGTATACGTATGGATATCCGACTACGAAAGGACCCGTCACGCGACGGACCGCATCCACCCACAAGACGCCCCTAACAAACACCATGTATTTGAATTATTATCATCCAAATTGATCAACAGTGTATACGATGTAACTGGTAGCATTGAGCACGTCAAGGCTCATCACAATGAACAAACCTATACTGACGATAGACTAGGCTTAAAACAAAAGCTCTAATAAACGCCCTTACAAATTCATCTGACTTTACGCCAGCCGCTCATCCTTTTGAGTAACTAAAGTAGCCGAATTTAAAGCTCTTGAATGCTTCTTAAGCCTCCCCATCAGTCCCGACCGGATTCCATCAACTCAACTCGCTGATTATCACTTATTATACACCTTAAATCTTGACTAAGCTCATTCTAAGTTGTTACCAATCCCAATACTTTTCCCCCGGCCTCGTAATGTTTACCTCAGGCTCGAGTCAGTCGCCCCTCGCAGTCGGGCCCGGGCCATGCTACCCTATGCAGATGGGCGGGATCACAGTTCAGCTCCAGGATCATGCTTGAACTTGAATACAAATTCGACAATCAAGTTAAATACTTGGATCCTATTAAGGGGTATATTTTGTAGGTAGCGGAGATGAAAGTGACGGAGTCGACGGTGGCTGACGGAAGAAGTTCACCGGTGATGGAAGTTACGAGGGCCGGTTATAGTTACATCTGTAGTAGCATCGTACTATAATTACCTCACCCCGCAGACTGTCACGGTTAGATAACACATAGAGTATCTACTTATTCTAGTATGTAATGCTACTCTTCGAGAAGCAAATAAATCCGGAAGTATATATGTCTACGCCACGTTCGGGCGCATATAGGTTCGGCGTAGCCTGACTTCACGTCCGGAGGTCCTCAAAGCGGTAGATCACAGTGGTTTGCATGGTGTTAATTCATTAAGGCGATCAGGAGCTAGACTTAGACATGTGGAGACGGACGTCAGCATTTATGACGGGAGAAGGGATTCCGGGAGCACCGAGTTTCTATGGGCACGTAGTAGTTGGAGTGAGTCTAGACGAACCAATAAACGGACAATATCCTGTGGATCCCATGTTTCTTTGGAAGGGTAGTCGAGTGATAGCTAAGCACCGGGCTCCACATCCACATTTTCATGCAGGGATGCGACGTGGTGGTGGCGGACGCGAGCCTAAGCGAGGCGAATATCCTGGATACCTTGACATGACTATGCATCGGGATGTTTCAAGTTGGGAGATGCTCAGACCCGGATGTAGAACGCGGCGGATTCTGCGCTTTCTGTAGGGTCGAATAAAATCTTTGTTGGACGTCTCCAGTAAAGGCTGTGATTGTAAGAGTAAGAAGTAGCGCTTAAGCCCCAGAGAGCTCGAAGCAACAAAAAAAAGGCACTTTTATTTCGCTCCTTCCAGGTCTCCTGAAGAGCCCCTATTTAAAATACATATAAGTGCCTCGTGACACTCGCTCAGCCCATCATTAGACTGCTCACTCCCCAAACGTTCCAGTGATCATTACCGACTCCCTCCGGGAAAAGGCAATCAATGACATGCTATGGTCCTTGCTCCTCAGTACCTACATATTACCTTCATCGAGAAGGGATGGTCCACGTGTGGCACAGGTTCATCAACATTCTAAGCGAAAACATTGAATCTGGCGCGTCGCAGTACGGTGGCACTCAGTGATAAGAGAGGAAACGGCGGCGTGGACCTTTCACCGATGACAGCGCTCAACCTCGGTAGTCCGACGAGAGCAGGGACGGTGAAGGAGTTTAATTGCTCGTTTTACGACTAATAAGAGAGGAGAAAACTGAGGAGAAGGGTTAGTAAAGAAACTGAATAATTCTTGAAGGATGTTTTGAAATAAATTTATTAGGTATTTTGCTCTGACACTGATCCACGTCTCAGTGCAATAATCTCCTTCATTTAAACCCCAATAGATAACTCTTGTTGAGTATTTAATCTTACGAATTCCTATAATAGAACGCTTTACGACTTGCCAATAGGTGCCAAGACTGCAAAACTATAAAGCCATAGTACTCATATTTCTCCTAAATTTCCAATACAGGTGCACTGCCACGCATATATGAAGTTTCCCGTACCCCCGTACCCCTCCTCATCATTCTCATAATATCGTAGGATATCCCTCCATCCAACCTGACTATGACAGCAAAACCTTTCAAACATCTTTCCCGGGCACGGACAATGATCACTTCCTCGAGAACGCAACGAGTGCTGTTCGTACCGATTCATCATCGCTGATTTTAGGGAAGTAATATTCACTCGAAAAAAGGAGTGATTGTGTATAGGGCACCTTGTGGCTTGGATTATAGAGCTCGAGGTTCGATGGAAGCGGCATCGGAGTGATTTAATCGTCGGGAGGACACTGAGCGAAGTCGGAGCTCCTCATAAACGGAAATTAAGTTTGGGTATCTTGTGCGGATTTAAATTTTTCATTTTACTGAATTCATGTTGATTTAAATGTGTAAACTGGACAGGAAACAGTGGAAGACCGAGGCTGAGTCCTTCAGAGCTTACCTAGTATTTCCCAATTTGGTAGCTCGACTCATGCTCGAATAAATGTTCTTTAATTGGTGATTTAGATTCACGTCCATAACCGCCACTAGAGTACAATATCCTACTAACAATTTCTATAAGACAGCACATTCACAAAGACATACTCGCTTCTCGTCAAGATCTAAAACGCTATTAGTAGTATAAACCAATGGTAGTTACCAGAATTCAGCGCAACTCCCCTCGCACGGCAATGCGAAGAGCGCAAGTTAGTACCCGTGAGTCGTGACGTCGACCCCATCCGGGTACACCACAAGATCACAAGAATCAGATGCCCCTTCTGCTTGCCTTCTGCAAATCATTCACTCGACTAGTTTGACAGCTCTTAAAGCCTTCCATCAACTTCTTTCTGCCCAGTGATCAATCCTCAGTCCGAAAGAAAAGGCAAACAATGAGTGCTGTGCCCTTACCGATGCATCAACGCCGTTAGTAGACTACCAGTTACTCGAAAAGAAGTGAAAGGTTAAGAAGGGGGCGTCATATGAGGCATTCAAACTGAGTCAGAGAATGAAGCAGAGTGATTCAATAGCTGGGAGTGCAAGCGAAGGCGGGGCTGCATGCTACGGAAATTAAAAATCCGGTGAGGATTTCAAAGTTAGGGATTTGGGATTTTGTTGGGATTATTCGGTACCTCTAACTTGATTCTGAGGAGATCTAGCAAGTTCTGACAGATCTCCCAATTTATTGAAGCCATCCTCCAATAATTGCCATTTCCTTATTGGAAGATAGAACTGTGTTGTGTTGTGTACCGCTATCTCGAGTTTGAGCAGTGTCGAAGGCCTCACAATGCACCCTCCAATAAATTTTTTCTTATTGTAATTTCCAAGCTTAAGTTTGAATCTGCTATTCGAAGACGCCGGCCGCTCCATGGCAAAGCTGTCAAAGCTCTAAGTATGCAAAACAGCACAACCACCACTGACAGACTCGTACTTCTGATATTCTTAAACATCTAGGAGCTGCTATCACAATAAGGCCCCACCGGAATGATAGAATACTCAGTGCCAAATTTTAAATCAACACAACCACCTCCATACGCATTCATGGCTCCCCGACGCTCCTCCGCACTGCGCATATACAAATGTTCATCCCCATCACCAAAGAGATAATACACATTTGACCCGACGACGATGGCCCCTAAAGCTCCCACTGGATATCCAGAGCCGGCAACGGGCAACGATCAATCCTCCGTAAAGGTAATGATCTTGCACTTATTGTAACTGTTACTTCATGCTGTGCTCTGTGGTCAAGTTTATGGTTTACCGATTCATCACCGCTTCTCCCAGCAAGAGCCTAGAAATAAATTTAAAAAAAGATCATTTTTATGACGGACATCATCATTGTGGCTTGGATGGTAATGATGTTGAATGTGGACCCGGGTTGTTTGCCGGCTGTCGATGTCCGGACGGCCGGGCGGAGGATGTGTGGACGCGGGGACGCAGGTGGGGAGTGGTATTGAGGACGGAAATTAAGTAAGTACGCTGATGAGCTTCATCAGGACGGTTGGGATTTTTGTTGGATTGTTTGAGATACATATTGCTTGGAATAGTACTTGAGGAGTTGACTGCTTAAGTTACATATGATCACCGGCGAATTATTGAATAGATCCTTGCCATTAGCTGAGCTTTCCAGTTCACTGAAGCTATGACTCGGATTATTATAGGATTTCATATGAATAACATCACTGTAGAGCTAGGTCTCTATACAGTGCAGAACAACAATACACAATATCAATGATAAACTCACTCACCTCATGTACATCGCCTTTCGGTCGCAGACTCGCTCCCCCCCGCAACGGACACCGCACATATCGCTCACTGGCCTGGCTACCCGAGAAATAAGACAAGAAAAAAATAGCATGGATTTAAGGAACCTGCAATCACTCGAATATATTGTCTGGATTTTGTTGAATTATTCGGTGCTTCAGCACTTACTATCTACCACTCACGTAATAATTACCGAATTATCGACTGGATCTTTTTCAGGGCTTCCCATTCCATAACTATTGATTTCTAAGACCTCACATAATCTCAGTGTAGAGATAAGCATTATTCGGACTTTAGATAAGTAGGCAAGCCTAATAATAAACCCACTTACACCTCTCCGATCGCATACTCGTGAATCGACCCTTCAAAACCACACCGCATACACCCAGCCACCTAAAGAAAACCTTAAACGCAAAGGTTGTTTTCAAGGGCAGGCGTTTTACTTAGTCGTAATCGCTGGAGCACGCTATATGCTGTGTTCAACCACCTATACACACAAGTATACTCCCCAAAAGGGGATGACCCCTATTGCCAAGGGCCGGTGCTCAGGCTCCTCTTCATCAAAGCATCAACATTCCGACCTCAAAGCGAGTAAGCAAATTTGAAGTACATCGAGATAAGTGAGGCGTTGAATAAAGCATGCGGCGGTATAGGGTGGGCTAGACGGCCAGCGGAGACTAGTATGGGTTGGCGTTGGGATGAATGCGCGGGTGGGATTGGACGGCGGCGGATGGGTGTTTCTCCGGGGATACTAGCATATATTGTGTGAGAGTGTAGGAATAAGGGCCAGTGAGCGGACGCACCACTGGCATGACAAGACTCAGAGGCGGGATCGAGATTAACAAGGTCCTTCGTTAGTTATAGTATGCTCGGATACAGACTCGGATATAGATACTTACTACCAGCGACGTTCGATTCGCCGGGGGGTGCCAGTGGATTTAATCATTAACTTTTTGCGTGGATTGGACGGATGCGCCTGCGTACACCTGAGTGATCAAATTATCAAACCTCGGTTGGATTTTGGGTGGATGGTTACTTTCTCCATTAGTAGCCTGCGCGTGTGGTCGCATTAGGACAGACGCAGCGGGACGGCTGTTTCACCGGCCTAAGCTAGGGATGATGAAGAGCGGGCATTACTACTGAGATGTACGGTGATTTCGTTCAGAGGGGGATGAGGAGGTGGCTTAGGTTAGCGCCTGGCGGGATCGAGATTCCTTGTTAGTTAGTTAGCAGATTACTAGGTACCGGATACTCATGCTAGACTAGCCTAGAGGGAATGTAATGATATTGCGTGCCAGTGGATTAGACGGATGGGTGGATGAGGATGAGGGGCCGAATTTGTGATGGATTTGAGGTAGATATTCGAAATTCCAAGTAGATGCCTTTGTCGCGATGACGGTTTAACGGCGTCGACGTGTATGCGGCACACGTGTATGAACTATCGCTTGGCTGCCTCGAGTCGGAGTGAGCAATGCACATCGACATATCAGTGAATAAATATTATGTATTGTAATATTCTTGGTATGATACGAGTAAACATACATTATCTCTTCGCGTCATAGCCATAACCCCACTCCTCTCCCGAAATGCCCTCCATCCCCCCTCTCAGCTCGGTTAATTAATTAATTAATGCTCACGCGGACGTCGACCCGGTGCCAAAGCGTCTACTCCCAGTAGCACGTTTCGCTTCTTAATTCATTTTGTAGGTGCTTTAAAGTCCCGGATCCTTGCTTGCACCTCCTGCAGGGTAAACCTGGGTGGGTATGACGATCGACGACAAGTCGTGCCGGTTCCTTTCTTGTTTAATGCAGAATGAGAGATTAATGCGAGCATGCGCATGCTAGCTAGGTAACAAGGCAACAATCCTCGCGGGGATCTTCATTTCCGTCTTTATGAGCAGTGCAGAAAGCCTTTCTTGTTCGTTTCCCTGCGAGGAACATGATTGTGTGGCAAGCGCGCCAGATGTATAGATTGGGTGCTGAATATGGAATACAGAACAAAAATACCGGAGCAAACTCAGTACGAAGAAGTTCCATCATAGAGTGAAAATGAAATCAAGAGACGACGACGCTCGACGCATATATGGACTCCGGTGCATCAAAGAATCAAAGATAGGGAACTCCGCACGCCGAATGGGAGTGAGCGACTAATAGAAGCATATGAGGCACTTGACAATGAATAGGCAAAAGAAATAGATAAAAAAAGAATTCTTCGTGAGCTTCTTTGAGACGCCACTCGGACGGACGTTGTGTGCAGCGGAACGTGTAGGACAAATAGCGGCGCAGCCTCGAAGTCTGGAGACTTTGGAGTGACTGGTATGGTTGTATTCCAGGATATCCCGCTAGCCATCGAACTATTCCATTCCGAGCCCAGGATAAGAATGGGATGCTCGGGCTGTGGCCACCGGTGGCACCTAGGCGTACAGTAAAGCACCCAGAGAAAATTCTTGAGACCGAGTCACCTGGGCGAGAAGAACACCTAGTCATTGCTAAGTCCGAAAAATACTTGAATATTAAAATAAATTCCGAAACGCACTGCATGAACGAACCAAGTAAGGCGGCACAGCTGTATATGAGTTGAGCACACAGCCTCTAGCCTTTGAGCATCCCGTACGCATCATTCCCGACGTACGTATGAGTCAAGAATTCCCTTTTCGATGAATGTGAAGCAAGTAGTCTCCGAGATAGGCAACTGAGGCTCATCACAGAATACCGATTATTCGGCTGAGGCGGATATTCGCCACGGTCAAGTGAGCTGCCAACGACGTGAGATAGGATTACGGACTCGGAAAAGTCCAATACTTACGCGTCGCGATTTGGGACGTTCGCACGCTGGGTGGCGAGGAACCTTGGAAGCAGAAATTGGAAGGTTCCCCCAAGCTGACCCCCAATTGCGATGTAATCGCATTCGACCTAAGCGGATTAAGTAGGCTTATGGTAGCGTGGGTGCTGCCTGAGTAAGTCCTATTGCGAGGCTTAGGAGGACGCGTGTCCGAACGGAAGCTATTAGTAGACCCATGCCGTTCGCTTTTGCTGGTGTCGTTTCGTAAAGGAAGCACGCAGTTGGTCCTGTCAGTTTGCGATTCGACTTCGAGAAAGGAGAAGGAGAGGTCAGGGCGGTGCTTATTTTATTGCCAAACCCATGTGTCAAGCCTGTATGTGTACATGTGTGCGGAAGGTTCGAATAGACTGCATGAAAATAATCCCAGGTCTGGAGAGCGGATTTGGGAGGCGTGGAGCGACGGCGCGGAGAGGATCGGCTATGGCTGAAATGAGGATCGTAGGCTGGAGAGAGGGCGGAGAGCGTGTGCAGGGAGAGGCCGAAGAGGGACGTTGACTGCGGCATGCTCACTACACGTCACGACGGCGACGGCGAATGCACGCGGTGAATGTGGGGCGTCCGTTCCAGCTCCCAAAGCAGGTGACGGCGACAGCGACGGCGATGGTGACAACCAGTCGTGCTCAACGTCCTCGACGGCGAGCTCGTTCGCTACGGCATCCTCCATTGATCTGGCGTGGATTGGCTTCAGGGGAACCGGGGCGGAGGTGCACCGGAGGCATCGCCCGCGGATAGACATGAGTATCGGATACTTCCCCAGAACTATCCCCAAATTGGATACTCATATCCCAATTCGCCGGACTCCCACGCGTAGCAGCACCTGGCGCTGGGTTCCCCTTTTATTTAAACACTCCTCATACAATGCCTCCTCCGACGTCCCAGTCCTTGCCCCAGCGACATGACCTTGCCCCAGTCCCTCCTCACTCTTCGTCTCTCTTCCCCGTCCTTCCTCGAGACAATCATTACCAACGCCAACATCCCCATCTACTCTACCGAGACCACCGCGAGCACCACCACTCTCTCCCGTTGCGACCCTTACCATGGTCTATCACTCGTCGCCCATGTACATTGGCCAGAGAGGCATTCCTCCAAGGGAAAGAGCAAGGACTCCAGTCCAGCTCAGATTTCCATGGACGGCTCAATCAAGTCTGAAGATGACCTCTTGAAGCGCAACCGCCTAAACACGTACGTAGCATATTGTTTCGTAGCAAGTCTCTTAGCCTAACTTTCCTCCAGTTCGCGCAAATTCCGCATTCCCGGCCATTCAGAGTCATTAAAGTGGAAACGTGTCCAGGGCATATTCCATGTACGTGCACGCCTCTTCCTATCTCATACACCAGACTGACCGTCTCGCAGTGCACAACCTCCACTGGCTCAACCGTTGCCACATTCGAGCCTGCCATCCTCACAGCAGCAGCCCGTCTCAGCGTATATGTCCCCACGCTCAGCGGCCTCCCCCAGTCCCAAGGCTGCGTGTCCTGGCTCCTCGCCGACTATCTCATCGTCACCGCGATGCTCCTCCTTACCCATCACGAAGACTGGCAAGGGTTTGCGCCTTCTGCGCCTGCCTCTGCCTCCTCCTCAACCACCCACATCCCCCTCCACATCCCGCGCTCCAGCCCGGCACCTATGCCCCTCGCGCAGAGCCCACCTGCTTCCCCCCTCGTCCCCCACTTCCCGCACCACCCGAAATTCCACACCATTCCTCACGCCCGCTCTCACGCTCAGTTTTCCCGATCTCCCACAACCGCCTCCTCATACTCATACGGCACGCCCTCTCCCCAAACGCGCTCGCACTCCCCCTCCGCGTCCTCCGTCTGGGACACCGCGTCCTCGCACTCGTCTTCTCAGTCCGAGAAACAGCGCCGTCTCGCAGTAGTCAACTACGAGTCTGTCCCGCAACAGTCGAGACAGCCGTACTACGCGCAACAGCGCCAACACCAAACGTCATACGAGTTTGACGTGCAGGTGCCCGATGAGGAGCCCCCGCCATACGAGCAAATTCAATGGACCGTCCGTCTCAGACAGCCGAGGCGCACTGTCGCCTAAAGTCGCTCCTTCAACATTTCAGCTCTACTTCACAATAGCTTGTTCGCTCCTTGGATTCGATTTCTCGCATGCATTCATCCCCATCTCCCACCATCCACTATCTTGCATCGTCATACCGCACACCTCATCTCAGCATTTCCCGGTTTCTTTTTCCCTCCACTCTGCAAAATCTCACTCAAGTATAATTGTCACATTTACTGTATCACCATCTATTACTACTTACTACCCTACTACTACCACTACAACTTAGATAGTAATTCGCCTCACATAAATGTTAAATTCTTATAAAAACAATTAAATACACTCTATAACAAACATACAAACATGACTTGGGTTTGAACTCGAAATGACGCCTGAATGGTATTTCCGATGTGCAGTCGGGATACTTAGATAATAAATAACAATAAGCAACCAAAGGTGTATTTGACTGTGAGAATACTTGGCGGCGGTGGAGGGAAGGGCACCCGCCGGGCGGTGCAACCCTCACAGTCAATTGCTCAATGGCATACCGAGTAAATGAAATGCGCGTCGGAGTGTTTATCGCTGGAGGAGGCTTGGAATTGTGATTATAAATTATTATTACAAAGCAAACTCATGGCAAAACAATTATAAAACTCAGAAAATGGCTCGGATCCTGCGCGACGAAGGTTAATTGTTGATCTGCCTGCATGGAACAGGATGTGGAGCTGAAGTCGAGACCGGTCGGCGAGTTTGAGCGAGTCGGCCGCATAGTAAGGTATATTAAGTATAGGTATCTCTATCAATGTCTAAATAATAGCGAACTTACACATGTAACCTTCAGCAATAAATCATTAAATCATTAAAATCCCGATATCCCGATCATATATGCGCGATGTCTTGATGTTAAACCCGGGCTAGAGGGCACTCACCATGGAGGCTGCTCGGTCCTATGATAGCCTGAGCTATTGACATGATGGACGAAGAGGGGGGGATCCGCTGCACCATGCATGGTTCTGATGGGGGGAGGGACAACATGGACGGATTGGGAAGGAGTGTCTGACGCAGTTAGACTAGGACGGCTTTTGCGAGCAATAGCATGGCAGGATTTTCAGGCATCACTGTCATGGAGATGTCAATGTTGTGCTTCGCTTCGGTTTAGTGCTTAGGGAAGATGCGGATGATAGATGTCAGAGCTCAGATGTGTGGGCATTGAGATTGAGCTTATTTGGGGTTGGGACTGGGATTGAATTTTTTTGTTTTTTTCTGATTGATTTGGAGAATCAGGGAATGGGGATGGGACGGGACGGGGTTCTTAGGGGATTCGATTGGGATTTAATTTGATTTATGGTTTGGACATCCAGGATGGCGGGGGACGGAATTATGAGCTAGTATGCTGGGTTGTGCCGGCGCAGGATGCATGCGAGCTTCGACCTGCTTCGACGATGTCGACGGGTGAACCACATCAAAACACGGAGAGCCAGTTTCAAGTATCTCGATGCTTCAGAATGCCTTCGATGAGTATCTTAGCACCCATAACGTTATAATCCTGCGCAGGCCCAGGTTATTATTATTCCACATGTACAAGTTGAAGCTGTCTTGGCTTCGACGGTTCGACTTGAACCTCCCGATCTCCCCTTATAGGATTTGATCTGGTATGCAAGGTTATAGTAGTAGAAGTCATGGGGTTATGAGATCATTCGAATCAAGTATGTAGGTTGACAACGTTGACGGGGAAGCCCTATATGCTGCTATTGCTACAGAGGGGACGCCACACATCTGTACTCTACTCGTACCCTTCGGAACGCGAATCAGACTCGGGGAAATTCGTCGCGGCCTTGGGAACTACTACTGATTGGATTATAGAGGGGAAATGTTGCTAGCGGTGGGAATTTTGGATTGGGGGGAGATTGAGATTGGGGAAGGAAGGTGGGAATAGCGGGAAGAGTGTTGGTGAATGATGCTGTACCTGCCGAAGGAAACACGGGGTTGGCTCGTCCCAGTGGCACAATAAATTATATTTGATGGCAATATTAATATCGCTACACCTGCACAAGGATCAGTAAGGACTCGCTGTTTGAATTACAAGACGATAGCGTGCAATTTGCGTTTAATGTATACTAGGATTACCCTAGTTGAATTTGCATATGCCGATCTAGATTATAAGGGATTGAGAAAGCATATGCATAAACCCTGGCACTTGGATTAGTAAGTATTATACTTAGTGAATATGTCATACATAACGTCAATCTATTATGTAGGTTCAACCTAAATACAAGTGTCGTTAATGTAAATGCCACGAAACGTCGAACAACAGAAGGACTTCTTCGCTCGGATTCCAGACTGTCCAATAGCTATTCTTGTTTACTATCCCTAGCAGATGATGAGCCGAATCCGTACTGGGTACGGCTGCTGAAGGCTATAGCATTAGTTACGTTACTCCTGGCCCACAGAATGCAAACGGCACAAAAATTATACTTTACCAACAATCAATTGGCTTCAATGGGAGATGGGCTGAAGGCACTGCTGCACAGCGTCGACGTCAAGGGAAACGTTGGCAGCAACCCCGCGGGGAAATGTTGAACCATAGATACTCGTATGTCGCATATCTTTTTTGTTACGCGGGGAAGTTCACATTGGGGTTGAAGGGATAATCTATCTATAAGACTATACTGTCAATGCGCAGTAATAATGGTAGCAAGGAATGAAGGAATGGCTGGAGCACCCCATCATTAGGCGACGGCCGGACGGCCGGCGGATATGCTATGAATAGTCGCAATCTCGGAAGGCAATAGCTTGACGAGGTCAGGGAGGAGCGGCTCGACGTTCAATATTCAGACGTTCAACGTGCTCACATTCACAGTGACAGGGACTCGATTCTAGACCAGATACGCACCCCTGAATTTGATATAGGTGTGTCGGCGAGGGCGATTCAGCTGCATATATGCTATCAATATCAACGCCATCTCGATTCTCCACACCGCCGATCGAAGGTATTGGCGTGACGAACGCAAGGGAGAGAACGGGTCAAGCTTCTAGGAACAAAGTCCATTGTCATGAGGTGCACCGGGGACGTGATTCTGGTGCTCACTTTCTAGTACGCAGTCTATCAGTGATACGAGCATGAACGGGTCTGTCTCTTGCCTGAGCATTCGGCTCGGCTAACATCTACGCGTCCTCGCCTAACATCTATGCGCTCCTCTTGCTTACAGGCTGACTGATCTGATAAAACCCGGCTAACGCAGGACTCTGCGAACGAATATCAAAGAAGCACTTCTTATTTACTATCAAGCAAACCCCCCTACCCGGTCCTGCAGTCGACAGGCTAGCACAATTGTGGGGTATTTAGTAATGAGACGCTAATCCATCGTTGGCTCGGAATTTACTCGCGGCTTGCTTCATTTGATCGGTCGGACGTCGACGGGGGGCTTTCGGGTCATAACAGGCACAAAGGTATTGGCTTCATGGGTGTTTGAAATTAGACAATGATGTTGTAACGTAGTTGATCGCCGCGTGAGCCCATGGGAATTTCGAACTTGGGTTGGAGAAGCATGTAACAAATGGAACAGAGATAAGTAGTGATAGGAAATAAGCACATCCCACCAGTATTAGACTTTGAACTTGAAGGCATCAATCATTCGGCCTCCAGGGAAAAGATGCAGGAGGGGGCGGAACAACCGTTCGCCCTCCCAGGGGTTTACGGGTACACCAGCCCCCGAGTCCTGCAAGGATAAACAAACAGGTAAAGGGCTTCCTTTCTAGAAAGCAATTGAAATAAGTTGATCCTAAGTCTTCCTAGACTTAGGTACACGGTTGACCTCTCCTACCATAATCGGTGCCAGACCAATGATACCCACTTGACATCTACGATTAGGTGCTTTATTTACCGTACCCCACTAGAAAGTCAACGCTAAGTAGGTGCCAATGACGCCGTCGTGACCGCCGCCGTTCCTAACTATATCGATATGACCTGCATCACTGCCTCATCATATCACTCGCCTATCCCTACCTTATGATTCCAGATCCGGACCTCCTTCGCATCCAAATTAAGTGTAAACATCACGTTCTATGGTGGCCTCAAAGCCAGAGGTTTCTCGGAGAGGAGACCGTCCAATTGCATGCCTCACATACCAACTCATTCGAACGTTTGCCCGGGGTACCTATTAGGCTAAGGGGAGGACAAAATGATCGCGATCCACTAGAAAACGTTTGGGTTTATTAATATTAGATGGAGTAGTGCCTACACGTGAGTTCAGAGTGGGAGAATAGGATTGGGCTCGGGAAGGAGGACTTGAGCTTGAGATGGGTGGTGGCGGCAGTGATCGGATGTGGTTCATACTTCAATTAACATCAAAATCTTTCAGTGCACACTATTAAGTTCCATTGATAGAACAGATGAAAAACCTACACAAAGATTTGAATATAGGTTTACTATGGAGGCCTCACCCATCGGCGGCGGAGGCGTCCAGGGAGAACCGTTCTACCAGAGCGTCCAACTATACAATGCTTTTTCTTCGTTTTCTTCGCACAATCATCGAAATTCCACCACATCATCGTGAAAAAAAAAAAAAAAGTGAAAAGAAAAATAATAGAGTTTGAAACAGAACAACATACCAGGACATTACTATACGGGGTCGTATTATCCTGATCTCTGCCATGAATCCGACGAGAGCCCGCAGGGATGTTCAAGGCCATATCAGGAAGGAGCAATTTAAACTCTAAATAGAATCGAAGTGGAATCCCCAGACGGATGCCTTACTATATTTAGGTATTGATTTATAATAAGCAGTTTGTCGGGAGTCAGTGGTCTTGGTAACGTGTTACGAATACACTTACAGAGACTGGAGTCGTCGGAAACGGGTTTGCAGTCAGCAACTTATGGGGATGAGGTCTAGTTCCTTGGGTAGGCCTCCGTCGCATCTCGGATCGACAACAATGACATAGTCCTGTTGAAGGGCGTTCCAGAAACGGAGCTGCGCCGTATTAGAACGGTTGCAGAAGCACTGCTGTCCGTTCCATAACGCAGCGTACGCATACTAAGCACTTCGGCCGCGTAGGTAACTGGAGAAGCGGCGACACTAAGACTCACGAGTCATTGAACTAAACTCTAATTTCAAAAATTAAAACCCTAAATGACCCATACTCGTCTTACT
>KN837148.1:217791-231402 GCA_000827215.1 Sphaerobolus stellatus SS14
GCGTCGTAGCTCGCCTGCCGCGCCCTCTGCACACCCATCTCAGCCTCCGGCCCCTTATCCTTCTTCCCCGAGAACATCCCCAGCCCAAACCGACTCTTCCGCTTCGACTTCACAGACCCCGCCGGCTCAAAGCTCACCACCGAGTGTCTGCTCGCCCCGAACTCGTTGACGTTATGCCTGGTATTATTGTTATTATTATCGCCCAGATAGCCCACGTTCGCACCCGGGATGGACGCGCGCCCTGCGCCCGCAGGCAACGTGGGGTATGACGCCAGCCCATTGAAGCTTTGGCGGCGGGCTGCGTCCTCGGATCTGTAGCCGGTGCCACTGAATGTCGGGGGCGTTTGGCTATTGTTCTGTGCATGATGTGGGCGCGAGGGTGTAGCGGTGTCATCATCGTCGGTGGGGAGGGGGGGCAGGTTCTTGTCGAGGGAGAGTATGCTGATGGGGCGGGGGGTTTTGATGGTGGGGACGAGGGGGGAGGAGGAGGTTTGTCTTTTCATGGGGGGCGGGGAGGGTGTTATTGGGAGGCCGAGCTGCGAGAGCAAGCGGAATATTAGCTTCAGGGAATGTAATTAATTACGCAAAAAGAATACGCACATCTAGCCCATTAACCCTCCTCTTCCCAATCCCCTCCATCTCATCCTCATACGCCCCCGCATCATCCGCGTTCAACTCCAACCCATGAACATGCTGCTCCCTCGGCGCACCCGGGAACCGCGCCTCCGTCGGCGAAGGCAACGTACTACTCCCATCACTCGGCGAGCTTAAACTAATCCCAATCGCGCTCCTAATGGAGTTCGAGCGGGGGTGGTGCCCCTTCTGGGACGGAAGCGACAGACTCGGCATGGAGACATGACGCCCCGTCGACGAGAGGGCCGGTCTTTCAGACTGCATGCTCCCTCGGTCGACGAGATATGAGAGAGGCGGCGGCGGCGCGAGGGGGAGGTCATCTTCTGGGTTTCTGGGCGAGTTGGATGTATATACGGAGGCTTGGTTCTTCCCTGGGGCGGTGAATATCTTCCATAGTCGACTGAGGCCGCGCTTTTTCTTCTTCTTTGGGGTATCCACCGCGGGGCCGTCGTCGAGACTACGGGGACTTGTCCTCTCGGAGTCGAGCTGCGGCCAGGGTTCACTCTCGTTAATAGGCGGCGAGCGCATGCTTTCTCGTTCTGGGCCAGGCGACCGCGCGAGCTGTTTCTCTTGGTCTAATCCAAGGCTAAAAAGAGAGAAAAGGAATAAGCACCCCATAATTCCCAATCAGAAATAAAAAAAGCACATACTGCATATCCATCATACTCCCACTCTGCGCCAAACTGGCCTCACTCCCAAAATATCCACTCAGCTTCCTCATCCCCCCGAAAAAGCGCCTCCGCGGGCTCGCCGTCGTATTTAGACTCGTCGCAGACGCTCCCGCGCCTGCCATGGAGAACGGCCGCGCGACAGGCGTCGGCGTCCCCCAGGGCGTGCTCGGCATCGTATACATCGACCTCACGCTGCGATTCGTCGGCATCGGGACGGACGTCGTGCTCTCGTACGGCGCGGGGGCGCGGAGGGACGCCGCCTCGACGGCTTGCAGGCTGTAGAGGCTCATCGCGTCGCCGCGGGAGTCGAAGAGCGCGAGGCTGTCCCGCGAGGCTTTTCGGGCGCGGCGCTCATCGCGGCGGATCCTAGCTTCCTCCTTGCGCACGTCGACGCGCTCGACGATTAGCCCGTTCTCGAGAAGTGTGGCCTCGCGCTTGAGGGAGGAACGTGGGTCGTCGACGAAGCCGCGGAGGCTGGGGCTGCGGATCTTGAGGCCGGGCCCGGACCCGGGCTCGTCAGGGGGGTGGTTAATATTTGAGGGGCTGGCGACCTCGTATGACGATTGGCGCAGTTCGGCGTATGCGTTCCGCATTTTCTCGTCGAGGAGGCGGGATTCTTTCATTGCTTGTTGGCGGGCCCGGCTCTCTGCGCGTAAGAGCGTGTTCTGCGTGTCTAGGTAACTTAGGAGCGTCTGATGTTTTGATGCCGGTTCTGGTGGATTCTACCAAGCAAACATCAGCACCCATCATAAGAATAACCCCACGCAAGCACTCACCAACGTATTCCACACCGCCAGATTCCCTTCCGTCATCTTCGCGCCCCTCGCCCTCGGCAGCCGATGCTCGCCCATCGACGAGCTCACCCCGGACGAACTCGTCGGATGCATCTCCCTCTCCCTCTCCTCCTCCTCCTCCCTTCTACACAGCTCCACATAATACGCGTCGCTCTCGCGCTCCCACACCCCCGGCGACGTCACATCCACATCCGCCATGTCCTCATCGCGCATCATGCACTCTAGACACAGCTCCTTCGGCGTGCCGGCCATCTGGGCGGGTGAATTCGGCGGCTGCAGTGGCAGTGGCGATACTCCCGCGGGGTACAGCGCGTTGGCGGGTGGCCCTCGCGAGGGGGTGTTGGGGTTGTAGGATTGTCTAGGCGAGGCGGGGGAATACGAGCGATAGCTGTTTGAGGTGATGTTGGGGTAGGGACCGCCGTTGGTGGAGCGCCAGTCCTGGCCCTGTCGAGAGCGTTGCGGGGTGGGGTACGGGGTGGCAGTGTCGTCGAGACCGAGGGGGCCTGTGAGGTCTGCGAAGCGGGAGGAGCGGCGGTTCTGGGTCTGGAGATCGGAGGGGGGCATGGAGGATGGATATTGGGAGGCAAAGGAGCCTAGGTGGATGCTGGGGAGAGTTATATTCGCGGTGCGGGCTTGCACTTCGGTGATGGCCATGGACGGGCCAGTGAGCTAGGACGTCGATACTGATGTGTGCCCGCACGGGGAGGGATGAGCTGGACGATACTGGGGTATGGGAGAAGTTGTCTGGAGCGTGCTTATGTGAGCGCTCGCGGCTCGCATCAAGCTGGGTTTGAATGTTGTGCAGTGACCTACCGTGCCCAAATAAGCGGTTTATCCCTCCTGATTGTCGCTGTTATAATATTCTGCTGCTCACGATAAAGTAGTGCCAGAATTTTTATTTCGCCCTTCATCGAGAGGAGTACGCAGATCCCGCGGGCATTCCCAGCAGTGCCCACGAAGCTCAAAGGTCGCACGATTTAAAGATTTTGATTCTGTCAAACTTGCAAATTAATCTTAGGACATATCCTGGCTTATATCCTCCTCCCCTAATTTACGAGGGGTTGGAGTGTCCTTTGCTTTCTGCAGCGAAGGGCTCCGCCATTGCCATGGCGATGCGCATCGCGGATGGAGCAAATCGCCTGCAGGTGTGAGGAAATATTTGCAAAGGGAAGGAAGAATGTTGCCAAGGGACGTCATGGGCACTATGGAAGCGTACGATAAAGCGGAAGCAGATGCAGAAAGGAAATCACGGATGATAACGTTCACAATCCACCTGAACAGAATGAATAGCAGACCTAGGCCCTATAGGCGAAATATTGTCTTTTGAGTGTATGTATAAAGGCACAAAGGTACCCTTTCTCATATCAACACATTAACTGTAAATTTTGCAGCGTAAATCAAACTGTCGTCTACCTTATCAGGAAAAGCGCACCGTGATTGACCTGTGATGCGACGATAATCAGGAAGGACATGCCCCCGCTGCCCGTGCATCGACATGACGCAAGTGTATTCTGCTGTGGAAAATGAAACGCGTCGGAAAGGTCGGGAGGGTGTGGCCAACAACAGCAGGGCCACAAATGACACTGAGCGTGCAGTCCTAGCTATAAAAAGGAGCGAAAATAGTCGTGGTGACTAATTGGGTATAAGCTGCATCGGGATAATGTGGACATGATGGCTAAAAGAGGAGGTTGTCCATCGGGTACCATCCACGAAAAAAGTCGACGTGCGATTGATTATTCGATGGGAATGGAATGCTTGATGCATGGCTTTTGAAGAGATGTGGAGGAGTGCTGGTTATGTTGAGGAGATCGGAGTAGTTTGAATAGGCATTCACTCCCGCAAGCATCGGAAACGCATCAGGTGGAACATATGAGCTACACTGCCACCACCGAAGTTCTCATCATCCTATCAAGAAGCTTAGTTCCCGAGAGCGGAGGAGATATTCCGTGTCTCACCTAATAATAATAGGTGTGTTATCCGTATTGTCGATATTGTGCTGTGATGCACACTCTGAAGAGGTGGAGGAAGAGTGTGGACGATGTCCCGCCGAGTTCCTGGGACGGGGCCTGCGAGGATGTGCGCTCCTCCCATTGCCGTTTAAGGAAGCGATAATTGAAAGATGACGTTGACGATCGGGTTGGTTCCCCAGTGCGGGGAGGAAGCGTTGCGGATTGGTGGAGGGGGTCTCGGAGTGGGGAGATACAGTTTGTGATCGACGGCATGCCGCAGGATCGAGTGGTCTTCGATGTATAGTGCTGATAGAAACTGTCAGCTGGGTGTTTGTATCTCAGTATATACAGATCTATAAGACGGACCGAATGTTTATTCTGATTGCGAGTATATGGGAATGGTGATCGACTGCTTCCATATAAAGCAGCCAGAACAGACACGCCCTGGCGCGAATATTCGCGAGAATAAGTAGTTGAGAGAGGCTGCAGGGAGAATTCGCCGCGGAAATAGCGTAGCGTGGTGGCAGTACAGTGCTCAGTGACCCGCTCTTGCGTTTACTGCGAAATGAAACCTTCGATCTTTAGACACAGAGGGCCCGAGATACCCACGCATCGTCGCCTAAGGCTATCTATCAGATATTAATTCGGCACCGGTGATGGTTCGCATAGATATGCTTGGAGGGTGTGCTGCTGAGCGAAAACCAGAAGAAGCATACGTCATGACACGGGTAAACCAAAGCAAGAATTGAATGGACATAGAGTGCTCGTATGCAGTATTGAGTCGTCCGAGCTCGTCGGAGGACAAGGGTGGTCGCTCGAGGAATACGGGCCAGGGAAGGCGCAGGGAATCAGTCGGGTAGGCTGAATGGCGAATGGCGGACGGCGAATGGGCTCTGGAGGTGGATTGAATGGCGGCGGACAGAGGGATGCCACCGGGCCGTACGCTTTTGGCCTCCGCTCTTACTTGACGGCGCGGGGAGGCGCAAGAGGCCGGGAGCAAAAGCGTGTGGCGGAGTCGGCTACCAAAGAGGATGCAGAACTGGAGACACTCAGTTGCTGTTTCAAGCTGACTTCTATTCATTGGCGTAGACGCTCATCTATCCTTGTACGGATCAGCCATCCCCGTCACTATAAATCCAATATCTGCCCCAGCTCTCTCTCCGTCCCACCACGTTCCACGAAGGACGATACAGTGAGCAGCGCGAGTTCCACCCGAGCAGATTCCCCCATCCAGCATGTCTGCATCCGTAAGCCCCTCTATGCTTCCGCCACGTGCCTCCCCTCATGCCCCGCAGCGTCGCGTCCAGTCGCCTTCTCTTCCTGAGCTCTGGGTCGTAACCGGAGCCTCTCCATTCTCATCTGGCAGCCCAACTCCCATCCAAGGTCGTCCCAGCCGCGTCTCCGTCAACGTCGCCTCGCCCCCCTCAAAGTCCGCACTCCCTTTAACTCCCCCCCTAACCCCCGCCTCCACCCGAGTCACCTCCGACTCTGACGCCTCCGACTCCCGTTCCTCCCGCTCCAACAGCGTCGACGTCGAGCCCCTTCACTCCTTCCAGACCTACCCAAAGCAGCAGCAATGGCCCACGCCCGCCGATCACCGCCTTGTCTCCGACAACCTCTCTGCGCTCCCCTCCCCCACCTCCCCCACCCGCCCCAGGCACATCCCCGCCTCCCAGGAGCTCGAATACGAACCCCCGACCATCTCGCGCTTCCTCTTCGTATGTCCCCGCATATATGCGCGTGTCGCTCTCACCGATTTACCCCCGCAGGTCACCGGCGTCCCCAGGAACGTCCATTCCGAGATATTAAAGCAGGCCTTTGTCGTACGTCACCCAGGCTCTGTTTCCAATCTCCTTTAATTTACGCGTCCCTAGGAATGCGGGCACCTCAAGGGCATATTCGTCCGTTTTCAAATCGAGCATGGAGCTGTGAGTCGCCACGCATGATAATTTACAATTTATTTATGCTCGGGCAGATTATCCTCGCCTTCTTCGACCTCCGCCACTCCATCCGCGCCCACCGCCAAATAACCTCCCGTCCCTTCTTCGACGGAAATCAGCTCCAAGCCCGCTTTATATCTGCCGACGAGCTACGCAAGGTCCGCGCCCTCCATTTAAATTCCTACTCACTCGCTTATTTAATTACGCCCTTGGCAGTTAATCGGCCAATCCAGCTTCATTGCTCAGAACGACGGCGAAATCTTCATCACCACCTCCTTCGCAGGCCCAGACGGCGCCCTCGACACTGTCGCGCTCCAGAACGTCCTCGCGTCCTTTGGCGATCTACGCTCCTTCGCGCCAACTGATCCGCATTATAGGGTAAGCCGTCGCCGCACGACGTATTTTTAGCATAACTCACAAATCGCTTTGCCAGTCCTTCCATGTCGAGTACTACGACGCGCGCGACGCGCTCAGCGCGTTCAACTCCCTCAACGGGCGTATCATCCTCGGTGTCCGCCTCCATCTCGATTTGCGCGACCCAAGCCCCTCTCTTTCGCCTTCGACGTCTTCGCGCTTTAATAACAACATCATCAATAACGATTTCGCGTTCCCTTCTCAGCCTGTCGAGCACGTACAACCAGGAAGTGGCATCCCCTTCCCGACCCTCGAATCGCCCACCGTTCCCCTCGATGTCGATAATAATAATTCCATATCCGACCCTCAAACCCCCTCGCACCGTCCCCAGCTCCCGCACTCTCTCTCCTCCCCCGCTCCCCGCCCCCGCGCCCATTCCATCTCGTCACCCTCCCCTCCCCACCGTGATTCTACTTCCTCCTCCTACTCCGGGTTATCTAGCTACGCATTCCCCGGGCACTCCTCCCCCCGCACCCCCACGCCCACAAACGTTAACCCCCGCGTAAAGACCCCCCCGCACCACGTACACGCCCGCCGCATCTCGAACATATACCATTTCGACTCCGTGGGGCGCACGATGCAGCTGATTGACCTTGAATTGGCACGGGAGGGCGGAAGGATCACGAGGCCGAGGAGTATTTCGGTGTCAAGCGATGTGAATAGTCCAGTTGCGGGGCGGGCGAATTTGAGTTTACCTGGGGAGGATGATAGTTTTTATGCTGGTGAGGCCGAGGGGAATGCTGAGGGCGATGCGGGACTTCAAGGACGCGAGGAGCAAGATACCAGTAACACGCCGACTACGCCTGGACAACAACAGCCACCTCACCAGTGGGCCTCGCAACCGCCATCGCAGGCACTCCTCAGCCAGCCCGCGCCTTCTGCCGACCGGTACCCTTCCCACGCCCCCCATCAATTGACTCCCCAGGTGCACCAGCCGGGTGCTCGACGTCATCAGGCGCATGCTAGGGTGCACAGAGGGCATCCTGGGCTGGGGCTGGACGTTTCGGGCACTGCTGGCTCTGTTCCAGGAATGGGAGGCGTTGGTGAGAGAGGGGGCGAGGTCTTGCCTGAACGGAACCGAATTGATATTGGGAAGATTGAGAGGGGGGAGGAGACAAGGACTACGGTGAGATTTAATTTTCCTCCAGCCCTTTCGTTTCCCCCTGTTTATCTTCATCGCGATCCTCCCATTCACCTCCCTTGCGATTTTTTGACTCATAACTTGGACACGGCGTATTCATTATTATTTAACGACAGGTAATGATAAAGAACATCCCCAACAAGATGAGCGACAAGAACCTGATCGACTTCATCAATGACGTGTGTCCGCGCAAGATTGACTTTTTATACCTTAGGATGTAAGCCACCTCGATTTCTCCCCATTCCTCGTTTTTTTCTAATTGATTATGATTTACAGGGATTTCACGAACGGGTGTAACGTTGGATATGGTACGTATTATTCCTCCGTTCGCTCGCTTGACGGGTAATGCGTTCCGCCTAATTATACACTCACGCCGCCACCCTATTACAGCGTTTGTCAACTTCATTCACGTGGAGGATTTGCTGCGGTTTGCGAAGACGAAGCTCGGGACTAAGTGGTGCGACTATTCCTTATTTAGTACTACTGGTTTATTGATATTGACGGTTTGAAATTGCAGGAACATGTTCTCATCAGAGAAAGTCCTCGGGATGAGCTATGCCAATTGTAAGTTTACTTTGACATTCATTCCCCACCGTTGTCCCGAACAGAGGCGCTTACTTCGCTTTTTTTTTATTAGACCAGTACGTATTGACTTCCCAGCCACTGCATCTGGTTATCGAGTCTGATTCCTCCCACTCCTCCCTAAAGAGGCAAAGAAGCTCTCATCGATAAATTCCGCTCCAGTTCGATCGTGCGTCTCGCCTCCCTCTCATCCGTCCTGAATCAATTCAGCTGACTCGTTTGCTCGTTGTATGCAGATGGACCAACGCGAATCCTGGCGCCCGAAGCTCTTTTTCTCCGCGGGGCCGAACCAGGGGCTGCCCGAGGAGTGGCCCGCGCCGACGCACATCCGTCGCAAGGAGCGCTCGACGATGTTCCCAAATGAACTGCACCAGAGTCGCTCATCGGCACTTTTCCATCATGCGCATGGTGGGCAGAAGGGGTGAACTCATTACGGGGTTTTTGCTGGTTTGTTGAAAATCAATCGTTTTTTTTTTCCTTTTCCTGCTTTAATTTTTTTCTTTCATTTCCGGTCCGTTTCCGTTTCCTTATTGCTTTACTCTCATTCTTTGCTCCCTTGCTTTTACTCTTTCATTCCCTTCCTTCTCCTTTCATCGCCCACGGGACGTTGTACCGCACATCCCCAGCCTCGTCACGCTGGTTTATTTCTTAGATTACTATTACCCACCCCCGCTTACTTATCTTCCCACCTCGCTACTGCTGCTTCTATTCGCTTTATCGCTGCTTTGAACCCTCCTGCATTCCATTCCATTTCATTTCATCACGGACTGACTTACTGCTTCAGACCCACTGATCTCTTCCACTTTCATTTGTTTTCATCATTCTCCATTTGCATATTCGCATATTAGTAGATCCCGATGCTGCATTTTTCTTTCTATTTGCCTTCTTATCGCTTTATGATCAATTCCGCTGCACTTGCATACCCTCTTTCGTCTTTTTATATTACCTACCAAAGCTTGTTTGCTGCATCATTCTTTGTTCCACTTTGCTTTCGGTTCGGTTCCCGGTTCGACGTATCGTATGACATCGTCGCTCGCTCGCTGCTGTGCTCCCCTCTCATGTACTATTCACTCCTTAGTATTACTTAGCTAGTGCTCTGTGTTAACTCGACTCTGAAGAAGAAGCCAATAAATAAATCAATTGTTCGTGTCTTGTTTACGTATATAATCCTGAGACGCAGAAGGACTTCGACTTCGAACACATCTAGCTATAGATGCGCATTGGTCTGGAGTGTCGATCGTTGCGCCACAGCTTATTGCAGAAGCGCATCGACTTCGCTGAATTGCAGAAAGACGGACTCATCAGCCTCCGGAACCCTTCGGAAGTCGGTATTCGGATAAGGCCACTCCTCCGATCGCAACCTTATTTCCAAGCAAAAGTATACAACTACCGTGCAGCGCATTTCTTAAAGCGGCCTGATTAGCAGCGGCCTCTTCCTATTCCATATTGCCATACAGCTTCGAATGCACAATAAAACCGGTACCCGTCGATAAAGAGCTCTTTTGGCAGGTCCATGCTGCCATGGCTTACTTTTATTATAACAAGCCATCGTTAGTATGGGCTGTTGATTCCCACTTTACATTCAATATTGCCAGTTTACATGGGATGTACAATAATAGCTCATTTGTGCATCCATATCCATCCGAGGAAGTCACGACCCTGCAAGGTGTCGGACGACGGAAACTGTCACCGCAGCGATGAATGAGAAAAATAGAGTTTAATTGACGTATTATGAAAAAGCTTCGTGACCACATATTCAATGATTTCATGCGCTGCAAGGCAGTTGCCGAATGGGTGGCTGAGTTTTCTTGGCGGTGTGCAGGCTGCGTTTGCGCTGGTGTGCAGTGGCTGGGTTTTCGTTGGTGTGCAGTGGCTGACTCTGCGGCAGTGTCGAATGGACTGAGTTCGCGCTGGTGCCCAAGGCCTCTAGAAGCTTCAAGCGACGCACTCAATGGCACTAAGCCGCAAATATCGAAAACTATTCATGCACAAAAATATATCTTACATCTACTTAAACTGTTCATCAATTGACATTAAAGTTCTACGACAGGATATTGTTACGTATTGAAGAACAGCCTGTTTATCTGTTCCGATACCTGGAATTTCGGAAAGAGTAGATTAACAGATGGTTTGAATATGGGAAGCATAGGACATACCAGATCAAGCTTCTGCGATTCCGCCGCATTTTTCGCTGAAGTTGAAGCATTCCGTAGAGCAGCGCCTCGGCAGTGGGAGGACAACCGGGAACATAAATATCAACGGGTACGATACGGTCACATCCGCGGACAACAGAGTACGAGTAGTGGTAATAGCCTCCACCATTAGCGCACGAACCCATGGAGATAACCCAACCTAAGAGGCAAAAGTGTCAGGCCGCGAAGATCATTTGGCGAAAAGGAACCTACGAGGCTCAGGCATCTGATCGTAGACCTTTCGCAAAGCAGGCGCCATCTTGTTGGTGAGAGTACCAGCGACGATCATAATATCGCTCTGGCGGGGACTCGCACGGAACACAACACCCAACCTATCCTGGTCGTAACGGGCTGCAGCCATGTGCATCATCTCTACGGCACAACAGGCGAGACCTATCGACGATCAAAGGGTCAGAAGCGCAAAGATTTGGCCTAGCAACATGCACATACCGAACGTCATCGGCCACATTGAGCCTTGCCTGGCCCAATTAACAACCTTATCCAAGGTCGACAGAACATATTCTATTTCAAGTGAGTCCTTCCATAGGTTTGATGTGATAGAGGGAACGTACCAGCCTTGTTCCGTGGCTGGTCAAGAGCCTCGATGGTTGAACCGCGGTTGGCTAGTGCGGTGACGGGTGGTTCTTTTGGTCGCAGAGACTCGCTGGTCGGCGCATCAAAGGATGCAGGGGATACACCCACGTTTCCTATGCCTACGCCTCCAGATGCAGTTGCAGTAGCACCGGAAACCTGGGATGGGGTGGAGGAGGAAGGGGTAGGTGTAGCTTGCAGACGCGGTCTGCTGGTATGTAAGGAACGGAATGCTGTATGATGATTTAGAGGAAGAAATACAACGATTACGAGCTACTCACCAGCTACCGGTGCTATGAAGGTGGGTCTCGCCAGGAGGCGAGCCGCGACGGGGCGCAAGACACTTAGCGTCGAGGCCATTGCTATCGACGGAGCGGAAGAGTTACTACTAGGCGCCCGTTCTCATTCGAGCTCCGCTGTTTGTAGGCGAGGAAATCTTTTAAAACAGCTACTAACAGTGAAAGTAGCCCGCGAGATGCTTTGATGGGTATCTCACATGTTTATACATAAAGTAATTAATATGAACTATTCAGATTCCTCTACCAAGGTGATATGCACGGTACCAGCCTTCGGTACTTCGTTTTACCCGTGATAAGTAGCCATTGGCCTCCCGCCTTGATACGATCCAGTTGTTCCTATCCTACAGTTCTTTGGCTCTCCATTTAACCCCCTCCCTTTACTATTCCCGGATAAACATCATCATTTATTGCTCCCTCAAAGAATGAGATGTGGTTAGTTCCCGATTTCATAGTTTCGGTACAGCCGCCATGATGTCCAAACAGTTCATCTCGGACAGTTATTTGGTGGGTCGTAACAAGGACTCTGGTCTGATCGCTCTGTGCTACCCGTTTGATCAAACTGTGTCTCGTGAAGATGAATAAAATCGAATTGGTCAAGCCTTTTAGCTGTCAGTTCAAGTTCTTACGTTGAAGAAAAGGTCAAAAAACCCATACGACTGGAGCTGAAGGTAATTCCCGCGAAAACGTAGAAGCCAAAGGGAGGCGTCCAGCCTGCGAGAACTCCTACTCTACAAATGGCAACAGGCAAGACTACAAGACCATACACCACCAAGCTGGATTAGCACTCGTTCTTATTATAAGGTCAACACATATAGATGGGCTACCACATTAATCGCCGAGCGATCCGCCTCAAGCGTCTACTAACCTGCACCGAAGATGAGCTAGCGGCGCTCCCCGTGGATGAAGTGAATACCTCGTATCGTTGCTCCGGCCTAATCACGATGAGGGGTTAAAGATGCTCGATGCTCGTTCGTCGAGACCTGGATCTCGCGGTTCCAATGTTGCTCCGAGACTCTTGTCGATGCAGATGGAACATAAGCTTCCCCTCTTCAACGGTGATAAAATTCGTAAATCGAAGATAAATGAACGCTATTAGGAACCACATGTTATTAATTTTGTTTGCTGTGGGAAGCCAAACGGAATATCAATGCACAGTACATAATCACGGATATACCAAGCGCCAAAAAAAATCCAAATCTTGGAGTATCATTCAGATAAATAGAGACGACAGTATATGCATTAATCCGAACTCACATGAAGATATAATAATCGTTCCTTGCCATAATCTTGTCCTAGCCAGTGACACCATGGGCCGCTAAGATTACAGAAAGGTCCCTTTTTAGACGTTTGGATGGCTAGAAGACCCATAATAGTAGCACAATCAACACAGTCCAGATTAAAACGAACAATAGGGGAGCTATGAACTCAGGGACTCCTTAACCATGACTAGAAGCCTTTAAGGAATCAGCGCCACTGAACAGAACCTTTTGGTTGAGCTGCATTTAGCAAAATGTATGGAAAGCTATTACTATTGACCAGAGTGCTGTACCAGGGTCCCCTACTTCGGACATGGCTCCCTGAGCATTACACAGAGCCCCCACACTCAGGAGGGATTTCTAAGTCTTCTGCGGAAAAAAAAAAGGGAGAAAAAAACTGAGATAAAAAGGAAAATTTAACAGACTTTCCTTTTGAATAAATTCTTACAAAGACTGTTCGTTTTTGAAGTGTTTGAAAGCGCGGAAAAGTTGTGAAGACGGAGTCAAACAACGTGAGAAAACGGACCCAAAAGATACTAAAAACGCGCAGTTCTCGGATGGTTTTTGGGCACTCAAAAGTGGTCTATTATTGTAAGAATACTAAGGGATTTTGTTAGGCGGAAACTAAAAGAAAAATATTGTATAAAATTTCGAAAACGGTTGATACTGACATACTATTCATGCCGCGAAAAAATAATGAAAATTCTTCTTTTGCGTCGTTGAAAATACTATCATGCGACAGGATGTCGATCGTATCACGCCGATGACCCAACCACATAAGAAATCGGTCACCAAATTTTATGTGCTGTATCTCGTCGCTACCTAGAAACTATTTCTCACATAGTACTAGGGGTTTGTAGAGTTCTTTGCGTGCCAGTGGATTCCGAAGCAAAGAGACAGGATGTCGATCGGATGCCGTGTGTCGGACTTTCAATTGGTCACATAGTGTTACTCCCTATGCAAGAGCTCGCCGCGAAAGGGTGTCCTACGGCATCACGTTGCAAAAGCCGGCACTGTTTAACTGATATACTGTCAGAATCATCTTCATGTAGACTCAGAATTTTATCCCCCAGATCAGCCCCAGTGTAGTGCTGTAATGGAGTGAGTGTTTCCGGCAGCCTTGATGACCCTCTAAGAGACGCAGAAGCG
>KN837148.1:231502-369715 GCA_000827215.1 Sphaerobolus stellatus SS14
GAGCTCGCCGCGAAAGGGTGTCCTACGGCATCACGTTGGAAAAGCCGGCACTGTTTAACTGATATACTGTCAGAATCATCTTCATGTAGACTCAGAATTTTTCAGAATTTTATCCCCCAGATCAGCCCCAGTGTAGTGCTGTAATGGAGTGAGTGTTTCCGGCAGCCTTGATGACCCTCTAAGAGACGCAGAAGCGCTCCAGACTTTATCTTTCAGTGAGAAAGTATGTATTTTAGATGCTAACCTATCATTTTATAACAAAACATCGCCCAAATTCCGCCCCAGCCCGTCATAATCTTGACCGACCCACATCCTGTCCCCGATCGACATCCTGTCGCATGATAGTAAAGGAAATATCCTGCGAAACAGTGAGTTTTGGCTCATGATTTGGGCTTGGAATAAAGGTCGAATACTGCCCATTTTCTTTAAATTTATGCCCAACAAAGGAGTTGAGAAAACCCTAAGAAAACCCGGAGTTTCAATTTATTTTTCCGCCGTGGAAAAGAAAAAGGAAAACGGATTTTTGAGGAATCTGGAGGAATATTCCTGTGGAATCCACAAGAATCTAAGATGACATCCCAACATTTTACGAAGATGCAGGTGTACTAGCCATATTATAGTATCCACGGTCTGATATCTGCCCAAATCCATCCAAATCCGCCCAAATCCGCTCGCCCTGAGGATTTCTTAGGAATCAGCATTAATCTTCTATCGCAAAGTAAAATCCGCCCCTCGAAGATTTATCAGGAATCCACATATATCCGCCAAGAGAATCCAGCAATCCGCGGATATCCTTCAATTCCAGGGGAATCCCCAGGACTCTTGCGGGTTCCTCAGGAATCAGGTGGATTCCTCGAGATTCCTGAAGAATCCATTTTCTTTTTTCTTTTCGCAGGCCAAAAAAAAACCAATCAAAACTTCGGGTTTCTTCGGATTTTCTGAACTCCTTTGTTGGACATAAACCTAAAGAATACCGACAGTATTCTGACGTTATTCCATTCATTAATATTGACCCCAAACAGTGAGCTTTCCCTCAGGCTGATTATTTGTTTTATTTTTCACGGAATGAATAGTATGCCAATATTGTCGGTTTTCGATGTTTTTCTTGAAAATGTATTTTAGTTTTAGCTTTCAAAAAAACTTAGTATTCCTTCAATAATAGTCCTCTTTTGAGTGACCCAAATTCGTCCGAAAACCGCGCGTCTTTAGGATCTTTTAGACTCGCTTTCTCACGTTTTCTGACTCTGTTGTTCGCAAACTTTTCGCGATTTTCAAACACTTCAAATACAGGCAATCTTCTCAAGCTTTCTTTCAAAAGAAATGTTTTTAAAGTCTTCATTTTTTATCTATTTTTTTTTTCACTTTTTTTTCCCGCAGAAAACTTTGAAATCCCTCCTGTGACATGTATGCACCCATGTCTAGCCCAATGATAGTTCATCACGAAAGCGGTACCTATGGATGAGGTGGTAAATCACCAGGTTTCCGAAGAATAGTTGCCATACTTTGAATGAAGTCACAAGAAAGTAAAGACATCAAGTAACATCCCAAAGGGGACTTCTTGAAAGCGCGAAGACCCCGGGAAAACGGTGAAGATTTATTCCTTGTGAGTACCATATACCACTGGCAAAACAAATTAAGCATTGGAATGGTTGAGCATGGATTCCCTCACCGTTATGTATAAGAAGAGACAGAAGGTTGATACAGCAGATGTCGTCCCTGATGTGACAATAAGCTGTAAACCTTCAGCCAACTTGAATATAATGTCAACGAAACTTAATGCAACTTACAACCAGACCCGCTTTTTGATGGGGTTTAGAGAAATCCCTGCAGGCTTCTTGTAGAGGTCTTCTTCAGGCATGAAGAATAATAAGCATTCCTCGCGGAACTGTATTATATCAGTTTCGTGCCTGAGACCGTATAAGGCGTGTCTGAAATACGCCACCCAGTCCTGCCCCGAATTATAGCCATTCGTTGAATCCAACACATCCACTCGAACCTTATAGCTCGATGTCCTACATATGCTCCTCAACCTCCAGAACCGCATTCTTGCATTGCTGTTCAGCGATAACTGATTCTCTATAGAATGTTCCTCAAGGGCATGACATACACAAGTCCCCGGATGCAGTTGAAATACTAATAGGCCGGAGATATGAGATGGTGTCGCGGAAGATGCACTTATTAAGACCCGAGTAGGTGCCGGTGCAACCAGTAGATGCGATTTGAGAAACTTAATACATACTGTATAATCTTAGTTATCCAAATATAACACCATCATACAAACCAAGAACTGAAGTTATTAAAGCAGACCATCGAAAGGCGAGACATATAGCGTTTAGGCGCCGGTCGGACCCGTCCCAAATAGGACACCATGCTCATGCCCATTGAAACTCCGTTGCTTGTTGATTCTCACCTCTACAGTAACATAATGTATATTTCCTATTTTCCTATTTATCGCGGAATCGATCCTTGTATTAGAGGAACTGGGTATCATCGTACACATGTACATGTACATTAGTCATGTAATTAAGTTCAATGAATGTCAACGCTTGACGAGCCTCATTTCCCTATTAGTACGGTAATGTGGGTGGATACCAGGTTTTCGTTCTTCTTTTCGAGGGCATTCTGAAATCCAGCCATCGGTAGTCCCCTGACTATTATATACTTCCTCCATCTGTTCCGTCATAAAACCACAGGTTTGTCAAGGTTTGTTGTCGAACTTCTGGTAGCCTTCTGATTAACTCAATTCCGGAAGGCTTTTCTCGGACGGTGATTCTGCGTCGTATATGGATATCAAAACCTTCAGTTTGATATACCTGTCTTAATTGTAAAACTATGTCTAGTGAAAATGAACAAAAGCGTATTGGTCAAGCCTGTTCAAGTGTCAATTCCCGCGCTGCAAAAGCGAATGGATAATCTTACCGCTGGCACTGAAACAAATACCTGCAAAAACATGGAGACCAAATGGAGGTGACCATCCTGCGAGCACTGCCATCCGACAAACGGTTACAGGTAAGACTACGAACGCATATCCTGCCAAGGGGAATTAATGCTCTTTTAGTTTTTTATTCTTATTCTTTCTTTTTTTTAAAGGGGCTAGAACTTACCGATTGGATACCACATTAATCGTCGAGCAACTTGCTTCAAGTGTCTACCCACGGGCACCGATGAATCATGAACAGGTGTGGTTGGTTCGCTACTAGTCCACGTTCCAGAATAAGTGAAATCATTTGTATCTTTGGCCCAACCGAAGCATCCCGCTATGTTTGTCGCGGACGCTCGTCGAGCTTTGGTCCCCATTAATGTTTTATTGCCGTTATTTCTGTTGGAGGAGTGCTGACGGAAATTGAAGGTCAGCCTCCCACTCTCTCCAACAACGATGAAATTTGCAAAACGAAGATAAATGAGTGCTGTCAATAAACATGTAACTAATCTTGATACAGAAAACCAGACAAAAAATTGACGCACTGTAAATAACCACGGATGTGCCAAGCGCCAAAAAGACCCAAACCTTGGAGAATTTTATTATGTAAAATAAATTGGAATAAAATATATGATGTGGGTAAAGCTCACATAGAGATATAGTAGTCTTTCCGTACTATAACCGGTTCCTATCCAGCACCATGCGCCGCTAAGATCATAAAAAGGACCTTTCTTAGGCCTTCCAATGACATGAGGACCCAAAATGGGTAAGACAATTAATATTATCCAACCTAGACTGAGCGCTATCGGACCAGCCATACGATGAGGCCTCCTAGCCATGAAAAGAAGCCTTAAAGAGTCGAGAGTTCAAATCAGGCTGAACAGATTTTCGTTGAGAATCTTACCAGAAGGTATGAAATGATATTGCTATTGACCAGATTGCTGCACCTAGGTCCCCAACTTCGGACATGGCTCCCTGAGCAGTACACAGAGCTCCTGCATGCATGCACCCATGTCTGGCCCAATAATAGTTCATCATGAAAGCGGTACCTATAGATAAGGTTAGTAAATTGCCAGGTTTCCGAGAAGTTGGCATACCTTGTAGGAAGTCACAAATAAGCAAGGAGATCAGGTAGCAGCCCAAAGCAGATTTTATGAAAGCGCGAAGACCGCGGGCCAACGGTAAAGACTTGTTCCTTACGAGTACCGTATACCACTGGCAGAACAAATTAAGAATTGCAATTGTTGAGCAGGGGTTCCTCTTACTGTTATGTACAGGAGAAGACAGAAGGTCGATACAGCAGACGTCATCCCTGCTGTGGCAATCAGCTGTAAAGCTTCAGTCGGTATAATGCCCAGGAAGATTAATGCAGCTTACAGTCAGACCTGCTCTTTGATTGGGTTTAGAGAAATTCGCTGAGTATTCCTCTTCAGGCATGAAGAATAATAGGCATGCTCGCGGAGAATTGCAGGGTTAGAGACCAAGGCCAGATTTTGTGGAATTGTGTCTCGTTCCTGAGACCGTATACAGTGTGTCTGAAACGCGCCACCCAATCCTGCCCGAATTATAGCGTCCAACACATTCTGGACCCACTCGAATCTTACAAGCCGATATCCTATATAAGTATGCTCCTTACTCCAAAATCAGATTCCTGGCATTGTTGAAGGAGATGTGTGGGTAACCCATGCCTCCATAGGACCGGATACGTTCAATGTCGCGGAAGAGTCGGAAGCCCGAGTGCAGTTTTGGTGCAGTTGCCAGTAAGTGCAGCTTGTAGATGTCATTTCCCACACATAACGAAATGCGTGTTAGATATATAATACTATAGGTTCATTTCAAACTACGAACCGACAACTGAAGCTATTGAAGCAGACCACGCAAGAAAGGGAGAGACGAGACATGTATTGACTTCTAGGCGCATGTCCCAAATAGGCAACTTGCTCATCCCCGTTCGAACTCCGCTGCTTGTGAACCTCACCTCTACCATCCCCTTCTTTCTAAACATGTCATATTGGAATTCATGGACTCCCCTTCAGAGAGATCTTCGATTTTTTCGAAAGCTCTGCTAATCTACATAACTCCTACACTGCTTATAGGAAATCGGTCTGTTGTAACTTTCGCCAAAACTTCGCCTCGTACATTAACCTACGGTAAGTCACCGGCGAGCTACCAAATTCTTGATTCCACACCAACAGATTTCTGTGTATATCCCATTTATTGCGGGGGGGTTGATCCTTGTTTTCGAAGAATTGGGTATCAGCGTACACAAGTACATACATGAATAATATCATAAGTAAGTTAAATTGACTAAACGTCACTATGTCAAATGAAATGATTAATGCTTGAAAAGGTCTCATTGCCCTACTACCGTGATGTGGAAGCCAGGTTTTCGTTCTTCTTCAAAGACATTCCGAAATCCAACTATTGCTAAACCCCTATCTTTTGTATCTGGATATCCTTCCTCTGTGACATCTGCCCCGTCATAAAACGCAATCTTTGGAGTTTCCGGACTGGTAGCTTCAATCTCATTCAACTCCATCCCTGAAGGTTCGTCTCGGATGGTGATTCTCTGCGTCGTAATATGGATCCTGGTACCTTTGATTTCTGCTACCTGTCTTATCAAGCTGTGTCTGGTGAGAATGAACAAAAGCGTATTGGTCAAGCCTTTTTTAATGTCAATTCTCACGTTGAAACCCAGACGGAATAGCCATACCACTAGCACTGAAGCATATCCCTGCAAAAACATAGAGACCAAATGGCGGTGTCCATCCTGCGAGGACACCCATGCGACAAACGGAGACGGGCAAGACTACGAATGCGTATACTGCCAAGTGGATCAATGTTTTTTTTTTTTTCAGTTCTTCACATAGTGTTTGAACATACCGATTGGATACCACATTAATCGCCGAGCGACTTGTTTCAAATGTTTGCCCACGGGCGCCGATGAACTATTAGGTGTGGTTGGTTCGCTGCTGCTCCCCGTTCCAGAAGAAGTGAAATCCTTGGAGTCCTTGGCCCAATCGAAGCATCCCGCTATGCTTGTCGTGGACGTTCTTCTCGTTCTGGTCCCTGTTGGCATATTTCCGGTATTTCTGCTCAAAGCACGCTGACGGAAATTGAAGGCGAGTCTCCCACTCTCTCCAACAATGATAAAACTCGCAAAACGAAGATAAATCAGCGCTGTCAACAAAAACGTGTTACTAAGTTTGATATAGGAAGCCTGATAGAAATTTGACGCACTATAAATAACCACGGAGGTGCCCAGCGCCAAGAAGACCCAAACCTTGGAGAAAATCATTGAAATGAATTGTAATGATGATATATGCTATGAGTAAAACTCACATAAAGATACAATAGCCTTGCCGTACTATAGCTATGTCCTATCCAACACCATGCTCCGCTAAGGCCATAAAAAGGACCTTTCTTAGGCGTTTCAATGACACGGGGACCCAAAATGGGTAGGACAATTAACATTATCCAACCTATAGAGATTACTATCGGAGCAGCCATACGATGAGGCTTCCTGACCAAGAAAAGAAGCCTTCAAGGGTTCAGCGAGGCCGAATAGAAGCTTTCGTTGACAGGTTCTTACCAGAAGGTATGGAATGATATTGCTAATGACCAGACTGCTGCACCTAGGTCCCCAACTTCGGATATAGCTCCCTGAGCTGTGCACAGAGCCCCTACATCCATGCGCCCAATATCTGCCCAGTGATAGTTGATCAGGAAGGCCGAACCTACCGCGAGGCGCGATTAGTAAGTATTCGGGTCTTTGAGTAGGAGCTATACCCTGAAGGAAATCGCAAAGAAGCAAGGAGATTAAATAACAGCCCATGGACGACATTGTGAAAGCGCGAACACCAAGCGCGAACGGTGAAGACTTGTTTCTTGTCATGAACGCATACCACTGATCGTTTAAAAATTAGCCATTGATAGTGCTAAGCTCGGATTTCCCTCACCGTGATGTAGGCGAGGAGACAGAGTGTTGACACCGCGGATGCTAACCCTGTTGTCGCAATGAGCTGTGTAAGAGTTTCATTCAGCATAATGTCAAAGAAGATTTATGCGACTAACAGCCAGGCCTGCTCTTTCACTTGGTCTGGAGAAGCTCATTGATGCACCGAGCATGAGATTTTGGGGGGGCTGAGAAAGTGTAGGGAAAGGGGAGGCGGGCAAGCAGGGGGAAGAGGGAGAGAGAATGCCGCCTTCCTATCAACGCGCTCGTTTCCTTTAAATCCCTTTGAGCCTTTAAGGAAAAGATCAATCTCCCTTTCCCTTCGATGCTCAGTCAAAACCAGCCAATCGGCGGTGTCCCTGCATGAAATCGAACATCTGGAATTCCACCCAGGCCACGGAAACACGGGCGATAAAAACGCCAAACATCAAAGTCTGTTTTTAAACATAGAAGCTGCCAAGCGGCTATACTATATTGTACATATATGTAACCCTCTTTCACTCTCAAATAGAAGAATGCTGAGCAGGTGCCGGTCTCCTAGAATTATGAATCGATTCGCTGGCCTGAAAAGGCATCCGGTAGTCTTCGTTTTAATTATGAAGCCCTATGGTTGTCGTTGATAACTCCGGTCAGTCAGCGTAAGAGCGAGTACCAGAAACTTGACCGTTGAACCAGACGCGCTAAGATCTTATTTTCCGGAGGTTCCTGACCGTCGAGCAGGTTCACAACTGCGGAGGTAAGTCTTCCCAAGGAGACTTCACCTATTGCGCTCCAGTTAGCCTAGTATGTAGCACTCACAAAACTCGACTAGCTTGCTTACCTGAGCGGCCTGAGCCCCGAAAGAAAACGAAACCACATGACACAACGAGGCCTTCTGTTCCAACTACTATACGTCAGTCTAGTATTAGACCTGACATGAAATTGAACCTGCGAAGCATATAGATATGATTCACTTGGCAGATGTGGATCCAGCAGATCGCTATTTTGTCCATCTGCTTCGCTGAGCAGTTTGTGACCTCGAGAACCGTTTGAAATTTACACAGTAAAGGGGACGCTTCGAGACGCTGTCAATTAGGGACTCAGGTGATCATTCTGACACAATTGTTGTAACTTTAATTAGTAACTTTCTTAAGCGATATCATGGAGAGACATATGGTTGAGAAGTAACGCCGTTCTGATGATTGAAACGAATCTAATTCAGGACGGCCTCCAAACCTGGGACAACGTCGAGTTGCTCCAATCTAACCCCTCCTCCTCGGCTCTCTACAGCAGTGAGAGGCGAAACCGACAATTCAGTCCATGTGGACCATAGTTCTTGAAGTGAATCGATAGGTGATTGATCGGTACTTGACTGGGTTTCCAAGACAAGGAGCCAAATAGCATCATATCCTCCGGCTAACGGACGATGTTAGATGGTAGACTCTCTCTTCACATGACATACCTCCGGGGACTCCTCCGCAAATAACTCCCGAGTTTCGCAAACATGCATCTAATAAACGAGTTTGCTCTGGGGGTTCGATGGGTACATCTGCGGCAGAGCCCATCATCCGCATATATTCGCGAATTTCCTAAAAGGGTTAACAGCGACGATTCACTCGTCAATCGTCTTGCTTACCTCTGAAACCTTTCTAGTCTCGGAAAGCTTCTCGAGAACTTCCCTTTCGGTATCGTTTCCGGCCAGAGATACCCACTAAAAAGAGTTTTCGATAAGCGTTATCAATAAGGGTTCAAAAGTACTTCAGAACTTACGTTCGGGTAGGTAGCAGCTGCCGCCTTTGATAGGGCTGAATCATATTCTTCAACCTGACGCACATGAAGGCTAAGTAATTGTGTAAGGATATTTGCCAATCCTTGGTTTCTAGCTGATAATTCGGTCCAAAGGTTCTCGGCTACGGCTTTCAGTCGAAAATAATAGTAGGCGATAGGAGTATTGAGCTCACCTCGCTCGGCACTCTCGCGTCGCCATTTCAGTACCTTACCCACTAAGGAAGGCGTATCACTCCCCGCGTCGACGTCCCCAAGCATGAGGCGTAATCCTGGAGGTAGCCTAAACGGCTGGATCTCATGATTCCATTCCTTGTTAGAGGGAGAAAGCACAGGTAAAAGAGGGATATTGGAGTCCTAGGAAAATATATCTAATATGGAGAAATCACGAGATCGGAGGGAAATACCTTTTCCATTAACGGCGCAATGACTGCTGGGTCGAATCTCTTGTAAATGTGACTTCCGAAGATAGCAGACGAAACATCAAATCCGCTGCCAACCTTGCCTTGAGCAAGACAATGCACAAATTGAGAAACATTATGAGCCAGAGATTTCTCCTTATTCCCACCGGGTATCAGTGCATCGGGGGAAATTATTGTAAAGTGGAGGAGGAGCGCAGTGACAAGAGAAGTGATTAGAGAAGCAGATGAACCCAGACCAGTCTTGTGTACGTCAGAAAGTTTGACCCAACCCGTCGGCACAAATGGGGGGATACTATTGAGAGAAGCGATGGTCGGGGGTAGATTGTGAGCCTTGAGCTAATAGGAAAAGTGTCAGTATTTTAATTTAGAATTATTTCTACCCGACTCACATAAGCGCGTTGAGAATAGAAATCATTATCACCGACGATGGTAATGTCCAATCCTTGTTCTAAATTTGATGATAGGAAAGAGGCACCTTTAACTTCGACTACTAAGGTGAGCACTTTCTGCACGGCGAGGTTCACAAATTTGTTTTTCGCCAGGGCCTTCGCTCTAAATACCTGCCGTGATAAATATACTTCATATGATAAAGGAAATACTCACTCGTCGATGTTTTGTAAGAGGACTTGTCCCTCATCGTTTACAATCACCTTCGTCTCCCATTCTGCACCTGGGAATTGCGGAGATCGAACTGTGACCACCGAATCCTTTCCATTATCCCGTATAACTGTGTAAAACCGAGATGAAGTAGAAACAACAACGCCTGTGTACTTTGGATCCAGAACAAGATACCCGCCCGCAATAAGGACCTTTCCGGGGGCAGATACGACGAGGGTCATGGTGGTACGATGTGTAAAGATGGTACAGCGTCTCAAGTCGCGCGGGACGGTGTCTTCCCCAACATCGCACGATCGTCATTTAATTTTATACGGCTTGCGATAAAGATCATAATTATAAGGTAGAGATATGGAGTATGGTGGGCATTTTGAGGCCTAATGTCGCCTGTGACTATCATTGGCTCAGCTCGAGATCTTCGAAATTCAACATTCGTGAAATCCCAATAAAACGAATTTTAATCCTCAGATTATATTTGTGACAACCCGTCTGAACATTTTCGAACCGGCTAATTACAGAAACTACTGTCCACTATATACTTATTATGCGAATGACCCAGCTAGGATACCGAACAGGCCATGCAGCTCCTAGGACGTCAATGATGCAAGAAATGCGTAACTGGGTATAAAAAAGAAACTAGTCTTGGAATTTACGATTGTCATTGCTACCGAACAAGTCGCGGCGAATCTCTGGTAACATCTGGAATATCCATGTCAGAGATAAACCAAGGAGAAATAGCGAGATAATGACGTACACGATCTTCCAGAAGTCGTAGTCTCTCATCGAGTGTGTTGTCGATGGTTATCCGACCATTCCCACTGACTAGTTGGACGCCACCAGCACTACGTCCAATCACGTCAATAACTTAACTCGTATAATTGAAAGAGGTCGCACCTCTCGTCTGATAGAGATCCTTCTACTTTAATCGAAATATCCCGTCCACTTATCTCCTTGTATTGTGCTTTAGCCCCTTCCGCTGCACGGCCCGCTAGGGACGTATCCTTCTTTCGTGAATGCACAGTAATCTCAGGCTCCATCATTTGAAGTGCGCTCTAACGAATAAATGCATAAGTTAAAGAAGACATTATTTAAAGCCACTCATACCTGCACGATTATCCCTTCTAAGAGCTGCGTATATTTCCCTTCGTCCTGGGACAATGTAATGATCTTGGAACGCGCCGTAGCGAAGAGGTCTTGCAGATGCTCCTCTCGGGCTTGCAACAAACGTAACCGAGACTTGTTGGTTTGAGTAGATTGTGCGCTTGAAAACGTCATGTAAATCCTTGGAACAGTGTTTGGAAACAATTGAGCTCACATCTTCTGTGCAACCTCCGCTCCCTTCCGTTTCTTCTCGTACGCAGTATCAATGGCCTGAGATTCTTGTTTGACGATTTTCGCCTATTCACAGAATCAGCTGATATGGGAACTATTCAGTGTCTTTGTTAATGTACCTTCTCAATGGCAAACTCCTCGTCAGCCTTGACCTTGATTTCGCGAGCCTTCTCAAGCGCCTCCTGCTTGATGAAGGCCACCTGTAAAACACGTAAACACACTGAGACCATGAATATGCGCCGCATCTACCATCTTATTCATCTCTGTAAGGACCTCATCGTCGTTGAGTGGTCGGGACATGGCAGGCAATAGGGGTAACGGTTTGTGACGCAACGTGACAAGTATACCGCCTCCACAGCGTCACCGGCGTCTCATGAAGTGCGCACTGCCTGGTTGCTGCCATGCCCATAAATCGAGGCGACTACCAACCTTTGGCTCAGTCAGTCGAGGATATCGAAGAAGAAGATGTCGGACTTCAGCAGACTGAACCTAGCAGTCCAACTACTTCAAGGAGGCTAGGAAAGCGACCACAGATTGACCTTCGAACTATAGACACTGCCTTTAAGAAATGGACGGAGAGTATCGCTCAGAAGGTCAAGAGGAAGAAGGTGTGATCTATTGTCTTGATTCCTAGTCATCCGTTCACTGTTGTAAACAGAAAGGAAATTCCGTCGAGAAGGTTGAGATTGCTCATTCAGTGTTTGGGCCTGAGATCCCTGCTCCTCCTCATTATTACTGGCCGGTATGACCCTTGTAGAATAGCTTATGAATCACTCTTATTGGTATACAGATCAAGACACTGAACCACAAACCTCCTATGACTCACGAGGAATACGAAGAGTATGTTGACATCTTGTCTGGACTCTGAAAATGATTTTGACTGACGAGTAATCATAGGATGACGGAAGCCGTACGAGACGCGATTGATCAAGGAACTCATCCAAAGATGATTTCTAAAGGAAGTTCTGGATCTTATTTTGCTCGTGCAAAGGTCGATGGTCGAATTCAAACAGTCGGGTAAGGAATATTCGCCTCAAGTATGCTATAAACATTAACGGCAGAAGAACCATAGTGTATTCAAACCTAAGGATGAAGAACCTTATGGAAGATTGAATCCGAAGACGACGAAATGGGTCCACCGTCAATTCCGCTGGATTATTCCTTTTGGCCGTGCTTGTCTGATTCCTAACTTGAGGTGAGCACATATTGCAAGCCCTCCTATCTAACTATTATTGATCTACTCCCCAGTTACATAAGTGAAGCAGCGGCGTCGTTGTTAGACGACCGTTTACAACTGCATATCGTCCCTCGTACAGAGTTGGTGACGTTTTCGAGTCCGGTAAGTGTCGCCGACATATATCTTGCTTTTATTTGGCTAATTTGTATTTTAGGCATTTTTCTACGACTGGTTAGACCGCAATGCTGCGAAGAAGGGGAAACCATTACCAGGAAAGATTGGCAGTATGCAATGTTTCCTCCAGGGTTATCAAGGTACCACATATCATTCATGACAATAACTCATCGCTGACTTAGTCCAGACGCTTCCGAATTCTTACGCGCGCATCCTCTACCTGGACGACCTATTTCTGACACGTTTGATGATTCAACGCATAGAACCGGAAGTACGTCGAAACGATTCTTAACCGCGATGCAAGTTCTTTGCGGCCGCACTGGCGAAGAGGAACTTGATGACGAGGACGATGATGAGAGAATATACGGCCGAGATCCTAGCATGGACAACGGACCCGAAAGGTTTCACTGGACTAAGCATTTGCAAAACGAATTTAGGGACGAGTTAGAAAAGTAAGTTTCATAATGGTCCATCTTGTTATCATTCGTGGCTCATTATCGAAGGCTTGTCATTTTAGGTAAGCTTACACTCTAAATGCATCCCAATCTCCGCTGACCATATACCAGACTTTCTTATGCGAAACACCGACCGAGGTTCGGACAACTATATGTTGAAATACTGCGAGAGATCGCATGAACGCACTCTGATTGATGTCGAACCTTCACGATCTTCGATAAACCTTATGCCGGTAATGCGCGAAGTGAGCGCCACAGAAGCAATAATGCCAAATGCGCCTGCCGGATCCTCAACGTCGCGACTCGTCGCGCCATCAATGAAGGCTTCGGAGCATGACTCTGCATCATATTCTCGAGCGCCCCACTTACATGTCAGTTCGTCAGTTTCTGATTTCTAGGTTATTTCTAGGACTCATGACGTGACATTGACATTGATCTTCCCAGCTGGCTGCGATTGATAACAGTCTTTCATTTCCGCACGAGCATCCTAAAGGATGGCGAACTTTTACTTACGGCTGGTTGTATTTACCAGTCAGTGTTATCGGACGGTAAGTTCCTGTTGCTTTCATTTAAACAGTGATTCTGACATTTCTTTCTTTCTCAGGCCATTCAGTGAAAAGACCAGAAACCACTTCTTGCCTCTACTTACGTCTAAAGCTTGGTGGGAAGAGACAACGTATCAGCTTCACAAACTGTTCGCCGTGGACCCCGACTTCCATCCTAAGATGTTCAAGGTACATACAAATCATATACATCTTTCGTATCCATCTAATACTATCCTAAAGCGACAATTAGCAGTGATGAAAGGTCAAGCATGGAACATTGTTCAGTGTCTAAAGCATGCTGTAAGTTTGACTATTTTTCGGGCCCATGACAGTGCTAATCAGATTATGTAGGACGAAGGTTTGTTGAGTCTATTATTACATTTGCATTGCTCACAGGGTCAACAGGTCCGCTTGAATTAACTCGTAGGCAGAAAGTCCTCGTTTGGGATGATGAAGTAGAAATCCCCGTAGATGGTGATTCTGCCAACCCATCACTCTCTCCGGTTATGACTCCGCCTGCTCGATTAGACGAACGAAGAAGATCTACTTCGGAACGCCGCATTCGCAGTCGTAGTTTTGGATCTTTCCCTTTCCCGCCTCCCATGAGACGTTCGATAACGGATACCGATGCTGGTGCCAGACCCGTTCCATTCGCTGGGAAATTCCAGAAGATCAATCCAGGTGCAAGTGGTGTCCGCGTACTGGAACATATGGAACGGTACGATGAAGTAGAACGAGGGCTGAAGAAACTCGGCATGGAAGAAACAGTGCTCGAGGAGGAAGAGGAAGAAGGCGATATTGGTGTTAAAGCTGATCCCACGACTGCTCCATCACAGACTGAAGCTATTCCTAAGGCAGACGAAGAGAACAATAATCTTCTCGATGAAGATATAGGTGACGTAGAGGACCAGCATCTTGAAGCCTTAGCTGCATCCACGATTTCAGCTCCCATGCTTTCGGGTTATTCATCTGATGAAGATACAGAAGCTGGAGATCGCGCGTCCTCTATTCACGAATCCCGACGAGAAACCCGAAGTCTGATGGGACATAGTCGTGCGACGAGCGACGATGGTGGACGACGCAGCTTTGATTGGGCAAGAATGAGACGCAGAAGGCAGCCTGCTCCTGCGGGAAAAACACGTACAGTTATTGTAGAGGTAAGTGTCATCATCATTTTTCTTCTTCGGTGCCTAACGAACATCCGTTGAACAGAGACTCGAGACAATCGATACTAAACCTTTCTTTGCTTGCTGGTAATATGTATTTTCTATGATTTCATGTTGTAGTATTATAGTATTCATAAATTGATACATTATATATTTGGTATATTGGGTTACATCGCGGAATAAAACACGATTATTCATTCATTCCCCTTCTTTCATGATCCATTGAGCAGAGTCATACAATTGCTTCTTTCCCTCTTTTGCAGTGCTCTCGTCGTCGGGGTCCTCTCCTACACCACTGCGTTGGAATCTTTCACCTCCCGTGAATAGCGAGGCTTCAACTTGTCGGCCCGCAAAAAATCGACCATTCATTTTCTAGGAGTAAGGTCAGTCTCATAGCAAGAGGGTAGAAGTATTTCACTCACAAGAACGCATGCCTGTGCACTAATGGGATCCCTGAATTTGACAGTCATGACGCCATCTGGTTCTTTCTGCATAGCAGTGAGAACGATGGAAGATAACATGGTGAGAGGAAGAAACGCACATCGTACAAAACAACATTCGTAACATCTCCCAATTCACATTCTTCTCGAACGTCTTCCTTCAAATCCAGAAGTAGTGTGGCATCCTCTTCCAACTCTTTGAGGGTAAACATATATTTGAGAACAACCACACGACTCTTGATAGCCGTAGCAGGGCCTTCTTCTGAAGGATCCGCTGATGGACCGAAATTATCACTATCATCCCAATCTTCCAGTTTCCTGTGTGTGGTTGATTAATCGATGAAGTTAATGCAGCATCATCTAATAAACAACTTACCTTTGCATCTTTACTATCCTTCTCGTCGCCTTTTTCTTGTCAACTGCCCTTGGTTTCTCCATTTCTTTACCCTCCTGCTTATGTTTAAAACCCGCCACTTGTACTTTCATGCGTGTGTTCGGTTCGCCCAATCTGAGTTCCGCATCATCAAGTAACGTTACTGCCAAGTTGACGCTACCCTCCTTGAAATATACCACGAGAGCTTCACCATTGAACGATCCATCCTCCTTTGCATATAGTTTGACTCTCGGGTTGCCGTTGTCGTCCTCCATTATAATACCAAACTTTGAGAATCGTTCGACGACTTCATCAACTGTGGTGTCCGGAGGCAGACCTGTAACGTAAACTGCAGTATTTTTCGACTTGCGAGGTTCGCTGGTCTTGCTACGTTTGTTAGAAGTCGCAGGTTCAGCGTTTAATGTACTTGAGGTATAATCCTCGGGCTCTTTCCTCTTGGTACGTTTTAGGACAGGAGCCGCAGGAGTCTGTGGGGGTTAAGTATCTCAATCAATGCAACTTCGGTGATAGCGCGACTTCTTACAGATTCGTCAACACCGGGAACAGAATAAGCAGCTTGTTGGGCTTTTACTAAATCGTCATCAATCTTGTAATTATTAGGATGGTTGTTGAAATATACGTAGAAATTAGTTGCTTACCACGGGAACCCATACATTCTTCGTTGTATCCCATTCCATTTCTGCTCCGTCGTCATCTTCGAACCGCCACGTTCCCGACTCTTTATTGAAGTGTATTCGCTCATCTGATTCAAAAGCTGCGGCTTGTTCCTCGAATGTTTTCGCATTCACAGCGGTTGGTGGTGCGTATGCAGAAGTGGAAGACATTGGTGCGTTATTAGGCGCGGAACCGAACGACAAAGTCTAAGCGGTGTTGCTGGCTTACAGTAACTTGCAATTCTGGACGCTACGTCCTCCTATCCTTTTATTCTAACCTGATACACCTCTGGAATGCTACATGTTTGGTCGCTCCAGTATTAGAGCTACGCGCCAAGAAGACGAAGACGATCGACCACTTCTTGACCATGAGGCTGAACGCGACAACGTAATCTTTTCGGTGGGCGGGGACGACGACGACGAACCAATTGGGAATGGAAACTTGCATTTAGAGAGCCAACATGAGGAACGAGATGTTCCTCTGGTAGCTCCTCCGTTGCGGTCTACGGTTCATAGCCGGGAGACAGGTGAGTTGAGGTATTTACTATACACGTAGTTTGCGTAAGCTAATACTACTTGTGCCAGAGTATGAACTTGATACAGACGATCTAGAAGAACATCCTGTATTGAATAGATCACGGCATGAGGAGCAATCTATGCCCCTGTTAGTTGGTCTCGTAGATTCAGTGCATGCTCGCACTCGGAGCAGTCTCGACGGCAGCTTTCTCTTATCCAGACCCAACGGCACAGATTCACCCATAGAAGAGCGTATAGATCTCGAAGAAGTAGCGGCAAAACGTCTTGCAGGAGGCGGTCTCGTTGATTCCATCGCAAATATGGCGAATTCTATACTGGGAGCTGGTTCGTCCATACGTATTGATGCTTAAAGACCTTTGAGCTGAAATATATGCAGGTATAATAGGTAGCTCATTATCTTATTCTTACGATTTGTTTAGAAATTAATGCCTCTTCAGGACTTCCATATGCTGTGCGTCAAGCCGGCTTTTTCACTGGCCTAATCCTTCTCGTTGCTCTATCCGCCGTTACTGATTGGACCATTCGCCTGATCGTGGTGAATGCGAAGATGAGTGGCAGAAACTCATATATAGCGATAATGGACCACTGTTTCGGGAGCAGCGGGCGAGCAGCGGTTTCCTTCTTTCAATTTGCTATGGCTTTTGGAGGTACGTCGTTTGCTTTTCAAACTTGTGAGATAAATATGCTGAATAATTGTTACAGGCATGTGCGCATTTGGAATTATTATCGGTTAGTCACTGCACCTATTTGATTTCAATGAGCATTTGCAACTCATGCTCTAGGTGATACCATTCCCCATGTGATCATTTCGATATTCCCGGGAATCCACAAGATTCCAGTCCTTTCGCTATTTACCAACCGACAATTCGTCATCGGGTTCTGTACCGTAACGGTGTCTTACCCATTATCCCTCTACCGTGATATCCACAAATTATCTCGAGCATCCGGGTTGGCCTTAGTCGGCATGATAGTCATTGTCATCGCAGTAATTATAGAAGGGGCAAATGTAACTCCAGAACTCAGGGGGTCCTCTGCACCTTCTGTTCGCTTCAGTATCGTAACCCCACGCATTACCGAAGCAATTGGCGTTATCAGTTTCGCCTTCGTCTGCCATCACAACTCCCTCCTTATATATGGTGGCCTAAGAACGCCAACACTGGATCGATTTGCTTTTGTTACCCATATATCCACTGCATTATCCCTTGTTTCATGCTTGGCTCTCGCTGTACCCGGTTTTCTGGTCTTCACAGACAAAACAGCCGGCAATATTCTCAATAATTTTGCATCTGTAAGTCGCATTTTCTTGATGTCAAAATTTTCGCTCTGACTGTTGCGTATAGGACGATACACTCATTAATGTTGCACGGTTTTGCTTTGGGATGAACATGTTTACGACCTTCCCTCTAGAATTATTCGTCTGTCGAGAGGTGGGCTGATGTCAAGACCATTCCGATTACGAAGCACTAAGATACGATTTCCAGGTCATTGAACAATATTTCTTCCCTCACGAGCCATTCAATTACCAACGTCACATGCTCTTCACCACCTCCATCAGTTTTGCCGCTATGTTTAGTATGTCTCTCCTTCGTACTATGCACTCGTATTCTAACGTCCTCTAGTTGCAATAATAACATGTGACCTGGGCTCGATGCTGGAAATCACAGGCGGCGTCTCAGCAACAGCCCTGGCGTACATATTCCCTGCCGCTTGCTACATTCATTTACTACCAAAATCAATTCATTGGACGAGTCGAACAAAACTTCCGGCCGTCATTTGTGCAGCTTTCGGATGTGTCGTCATGGTGTTGAGTTTATTCCTCGGATTGAGGAAGGTATGGACAGGGGAAGGTGATGCTAAGATATGTGCGTAATGGCCGGTGTATGTATTATATTGTGTTGCGGTGTGGGGTAAATTATTTCATCTCGCTTTCTATTCGTATTTTCTATGTTTTTTTATAAGGACTTTATACCGCTAATACACGGACAAAAATAATAATTTACAATCCAAAACTACCACTTCACCGCAATACCTACAACCTCACTTTCAACTTTCTTATAATTCGTTCTAAACATCTGATGTCGTCTGCCCTCCGCTTCATCATCCATATTCCACATCCAACTACCTTCGACGCCTCCCAGAGGCATCTGCGGAGAACATAAATCCTTCAGGATCCGCCCAGCAAAAACATCAGCTTCCGAAGTGGACGTTTTAGCTTTAGAAGACCAATAGGCATCCTCCACCTTCTTTGTCCAGTCCTTATTACCCCACTTCGCCGCAGGATCTGCCATCGCACCGGGAATAGTCATGTCATCGACTTTAGCCCCTTCAGCCTCCCACTGTCTTGGGTATCCTTCCACGTCCATATTCCGCTCCTCGAGCACCTTCCTTGGTGGTTTAATTTGTCCGCCACCATTAACACAACCGCTAGGGCATGCCATGACTTCCACAAAATCGTATCCCTTATCCTGAGATATAGTTTGTCCTTCCGCCGCTCTTCGCCTTGCGCGTCCACGTACAGCACCGCCCGGAAGTCCGCGAATCCCATTTTCCTTGCCAACTTTTCGCACGACGTTCTGAAGGTTTCGGAACCCGTAGCATTTTGCTCCCTTAAATACGATCTCTTCTGTTGTGGTATCTTTGAGAATGAATTCTTCGTAGTCTGCTGATCGGATAATTCGAGAGGTTAATTCCAGTGCGCGATTTTTGTTCTCGGCTAAGTTAGAGATCAACGCGATGAGGGAGTGCAGGTATGATCCTGAGCTTGTACCAGGATGCGATACTATCTCTGGGAAGATGTCTTGTGAATCACCATTTAAGGCTTTAGAGGCATCCTGATTTTCAACGCGAGTCGAAAGATCCCAGCCTTTTTCCCTCATAAGAAGCTCCAACTCGCCTGTTGTGATAACGCAATCAACGTCACGGGTTTTATAGACATCGTTATAGAAATCCTGTCGAGATGCTTCAAGTTTCTTGTCGTAACATGGCATAACTGATACATGGTAAATTTGATCAGGCCTTCAAAAAATGTTAGGACAGAGCTTTCAAAACGGAATGACAATACATACTGTTTACCCCACTTCTTTCCCATCCACTCCTTTACGAGCGATCCCATGATCTGCTGTGGACTCTTTGTCTGGCTAATAAAAGGCAACATCTCCGCATGTGCCTTCTCGGCATAGCAGACCCATCCAGGACATGCACTCGCTAACATCGGTAGCTGTACATTATCAGGGCTATGAGCAGCCTTCCTCTCTTGGAATTCGCGACCTTGTTCTAATAAGGATATATGCCGAGCAAAAGTGGTATCGAATACGTGGGGAATACCGAGAGCTTGATGACAGAATGCGCGGACGCGGTGTAGAATGGTTTCTGGGGATACTGGGTGGGTAGACGTTGACGACGCGGAGGCAGCAAGGGATGCTAGAGATTGCGGTGATATCGATAAGACAGGTATATGGTGTTCTGGAGAGGTTGACGGAGGATTCGATGACAAGAAGGAGAGAACTTCTTCATGGGACTGCATTGAAATGAGGACGGATTCGGCAGAGGTAATGCAACCGCTAGCATAGAGGTAAGTATTTCATAGAGCATAGATAAAGACACAGTATGACATACCTACAAGCTAAGCAGTCATTCAGACTGATTTCTGCTTGCTGCAATTTCCTACCGCCCGATGACCCATTCGCCTTCGTGTTACCAACTTCAAAATAGTTTCCCGTAGAATCAACGCGGATTTGGGTCTACCAAAAATATAAATAACATTTAATTCAAACTGCAAGCGACATATACCGCAGCTGCTCCAGGTTCAGCGATATCTTCCTCGGGTTTGACCTCTTCAACAGGCTTTATGCACGCCTGGGATGGTGTAATGAAATCATTGAGGTCCGAAAGGGTCTGAGATAGAAATGAGCGTTCATTGCATCCTTATAGATTATCACGACGTACCAAAGCTCCAGAGAACGCCATTGCGAGGTGGTAGGAATCCGGAGGAGTAAGTACAAAGTAAGTATAAGCTTTGTCAGGCGCTTCAGCCACCTCTTGAATATTCTGGCTGACTAAATGTTGGTGAGTCACTAATATAATGCACTAACACCCACGTCTCCTTAGTAAGCGAGTTTAAAAGCCGGAGAAGGAGAGTGGCAGCGTCGACTCATCATCCAGTGTGTTGCTGCCTTTCTAGAAATTCCACTTGATTTTCAGAAAGGGGTTCCAGCCCATTTTATGAATAAAGTCTCTATATACATTGACAGGCTTGAAGCTTGAAGCTTGAAGCTTTGAAGACTGTTGCATGTTTTCGCGCCTACTTACTTATACCATCCATTAGTCCACATCACCGGTACCCGCTCAGATATGAAATAGACACGAAATAATCCTAAAAAACTCTCAAAACTATCTCGTCACCCCGAATTAACCAGACTATGCTGCTTGGACGACATACGTCCAAACGTTCAGGAAAAGCTATTCCCACGCGACAGTATTAGGTCATGCAACACATATTCCTCAGCGTACCCTGAGCCCCAAGATCCCTTCAATGGCAATCAGGATACGACTTTCAAGCGCAAACGAGATCCGCTCATAGAACCCAATTTCTTCCTTGACAGCGACAGTGGACGCGTTGCGTAAGTCGGATTGCTTCATTGTGCCACTACCGTCAAAGACTGACATTTCGTTTCAGATACTTTTATGAGGATGATTTAGTAACTGGCGTATTACTCGGTGCGCTATTATCCGCTCTACGAATCCCTCGTCCTCTAATCCATCTTTTAGGTGCCGGAAGTAATGTCTGTGTATCTCAGTCAATTACGAAGCCGTGCAGGAAGTCGCAGAGCACTAGCTAAGAAGTACGCTCTCAAGAAAGTCCCTTCTGATAGCAGGTTGTATTCTCTCGAACGTGAAGGCAAGACGTACGAAACATTGTCCAGATTGATCCCGAACGCGGTGGTTCCCTATAGAGGGCGTGTCTATAAGAAGACCAAACGGAAGGATTCGGACACCCAATCTTCGTCGCAGAATTGGCGAAGAAAAACAGGGGGTACACTTCCCTTGAAGGCGCCGGAAATGCTTATAGGCCTAATGAGACGCCATATTATGAGTTGAGAAAACCGGCAGATCTATGGGCTATTGGGCTTACACTGTATGATATTATTTTTGGCACGGCGGTATGTGCTTTATTTAATTATACACGTTTGTCTGTCATTCTAATTCACCCTCACAGCCATATGAGGGAAATACTGACGCGCAAATGTACTCCAAACTTATAACCTTCATTTCTGAAGAGAAATGGCCGCCCATCTTGTTTATTGACCCATGGCATCGCGAAAAGACGGAAGCATTAAAGTTTATTAAAAGGCTTCTAGTCTTGTCACCTTTCACCAGGATAGCTTGGTATGAGATTGAGGAGCATCCTTGGATCAAAGATGAGTGGCGCAAGGTACATCGAAGGTGAATTTCTTTTCGCTGCCATCCAGTCTGGCTGATATTAACTGTTTGTCGGTGGAAATAGGCTCCCTTTATATACTGCCCTAAGAATGACGAATGAGTCCCTACGAGCGAATGAAAAAAGTTCATGTATCATCGACATTACGATTGAGGTCGCCTTCGGTGTCAACGTTTCTACCTCTCCCGTTTGATACCAGAATACCTAAAGGTTGAAGGCAATATCCAAGCGGGAAGAAATAATAATAAATAGACAAGCTTATTTAAACTCTACAAAGTTCGAGTGATACAAGTTAATTTTGATATGATGAATCTAGTATTACATGGCGGGAACTACTAGTAGAATAAATGTTTGATTTAGCTTTTATCTTATAAAATCTCTTTTATTATTTTAAAATTGGAAAATAATCTTCACTAGAGGCGATCCACCGCCCTTATTACACCTAGACCTCCCTCTTCATCACCCATGTGGTCTAGAGTAGTCCCCATTGCTGCTTCTAGATCTCGTGGTCTTTTAAAATCCACCGGTAATATGGTGTCTATCGTCGTTGTCGCAATGGGAACTCTTAGTTCAATGTTCGTGGAGGTAAACTAGATGACGAAATTCAGTTTGCTAAAATATCAACCTTCAAAGGCGGGAAATATGACTGACAATACTTCTTCTTTGGTGCGAATATAAGTTCTAAAATGAACAAGTCAGTTCAAGCGCTTTATATCCGTGGAAGAATAAATATACTCTGGAGCTGTTGGGACTCGGTCCACTGGGGCTACCCGGTCCAAATAGGACATTATCTTGGCGTCTTCCACTCAAGGCATTTGACCACCCCGCACGTGCATTCAACGTCGAAAGTAAGGAGTTTGAATAAAGCTTGCTTAAGGGAAAGTCAACCAAGAAATTACTATGGAAAGGGTAAATTTGCTGAATCGGCATAGGCTTTTCAATGAGGCTTACACTGTCGAATTCTGTGAATCAAGTGTTAGCATGGCTCATACTAGATAATTCATGCGATATGGTAGTCTACTTACAGGGATAGCAAGGAAGAGGACGAAATCCAAGAGGGCAAAGAGGGCAGTAATGGCGCCAGTCTGGATAGTCACTTGAAAAGCAAAACAAACTGAGTTGCAATAGTAGAGATAATGCCTGAGGAATATGACTCACAGACAATAATCTTGTTAACAACGTTGTCCGTCTCTAAATGGCCGGTTTTACGACTCCTCTACAATGGAACCCAGTATAGTCAATTTACAGCTCATACTATAGGCTCGCACAAAAACCTACCAATGACCAGACAAGGGCAGAAGTGATAATGATATCTGCCAGGCTGGAAGAGGCTAACCATATTACGACAGCACTCTCAAATTGACCAAACCTAGCAAATTCCCGAATGATGCTGACGGAGATGGTAGTAGCAGTTGCTCCTCCTAACAAGGACGTGTAAGAAAACAAACGGAGAGATAAATCTGAGTGAAGGAAACGCACCAAATGAGCAGATAGCAAAGAAAACGATAATTCCAGGGATAAAATTTGAACCGCTAAGGACTTTGATACGCCAGGTAACAAAGAGTTGAACGGGTACAGAAATCAGAACCTAGACCGAAAGTCGTAAATGGAGACACAACGGTAAATTGTATAGCCAGCCTCACCGTTACTAGAGCATCTAAATCAAAATAACTTCAATACACTATCAAATTGCACTAATAAAGAGCAACAATCACCCGGATTAAGTGCTGTATAAGAATCAGTGTTAGCTCGCGGGGCAAAATGCACAATCCAGAGAGTAATATTTACCAAATGGAGCCACTGTTACTGCTCTTTGTGTACCTAGAACGCGATTAAATACATCAGGTCATCAATAGCTTTCTGCACCCATCAGAACCATGCTCACCATATCGCTGGATGAGTGGCTCGTATATCAAATACATATCAAACGCAGCATTTATGGTCTCCATCACAACAAGGTATAATACCTAGGACAATTATTATAATAGCTTTTTAAAGGAAAGAAGAAATGACTAACGAAGTAGCGCATCCATCTGGCATCCCTATTTGAAAAGACAGTTTTAGGTCTGCTTAGGACTTTCGAGGGGATAGAGAGATATTGGGCCTACTTTCGGTGTGTTTGGTAATAAAGGAAACTCTAGCAAGCTTATTAGACTCAAAGGACGTACAGACCGGCTAGGTTACCTACCTGCACAACCAAAGCCTATTAGTAGTATGAATGTGTCAACTTACTAGTAGCATATGCCGCTGAAATAACGGAATTTACCCCGTAAAGAATCATGTTAAGAAAGACGCCTATAAGTAAGGGACCAAACCTGATACAGGCTGAGAGGGTTTAGAAAATAACGAAAGAAAACACTTACAATAGCTGGACGTCTGGCATGAAGGGCAAACAAACTGTAGCCTGAAAGAGCTGGGATGGATGATCAGCATAGGGCAAAGGGAGAAAAGGGCTTATATTTCTTCTTTGTGTTGCATACTTAGCAATCCTCCCAAGACCCCAATGGGGAGCTTTGGGTCACTTCTAGATTTGATTTGATTCTTAATTATTACTGATACGAACCCGAGTACTTAAGGTTTAATGCATGCCACTCATCTGAATGGAGTACTGCTTGGGTGACCCTGATGTAGATTGTAGCCGAGGTTACCATCTAACTATAAATAGAGAAGTGATATTGTCGACATCATTTCGAAGTCATGGTATACGTTCGAGAAATAAAATGCCCTAATAATTGACAATAATCATCACCTTGAGTGAACCTCCCTATCACACAGGAAGCCAGCTGGAAAACCGTTACCACTTGTCCGGTAAGTAGTACCCCTAAAATATAACTAACCTTCTCTACGATGTGTAGGTCTCAAGGCTAAGAGGTATGGTGTTCTGACCATTGACGGACTATACGCGAATCTTACCATATTGCAAGGTATCGGAGCGACAGGGCATACGAAGTATTACCTAAATCAATGCAGGACGCCTCACAGGTCAGGGAGGGTTAAAGGCATTAATCCTTTCAGTTATTAGTGAGCGCTTGAGCTCTCTTACAAATGAAATCAGATGTAGCGTACTTATTAATATCAGGATCCCACCCTATAAGAAGAAGTTGGTAAGGTAGCCCGTAGTAACTGAGAGTATGCGGGGAGGAATTGAACCACGAGGAAGGCAAACTCGATCAGACCAGTATCAAACCCCTCTTACGCTTTGATGCAAACATAGGAAGGTAGTTTATTTGAGGAACTGTACCTATATTAAGGCACTGTGTTTTTTGATTTGTACATTTGATTTGTCCCAGCCAAAAATTGATTTGCGCTGATTTGCACTGGTTTTTGGCTGGACAAATGCAAATCAGGCAAATTATTTTGCGTTGACTTGCCTCCATGCAGTCATTGATTCTTGATTTGCCTTGATTTGGGAATTGATTTAAGCCCTCCATCCACACATCCACACAAGGCTCTTACCATTGCATACACAGTTTATAAGTCTATTATGGCATTCTAAAGTGCTTCCTAATGCTGCATCTAATGTTCCACACTGTTTTTATAAATAGTACAATGTGACTGACTTGCGCCTGATTTGTCCCCTCTCTTTCATTCCAATACCACTTTAACTATTCTCTTATAGCATTTCAAATTTCTTAATCTCAAAGGCAACAGCACCATATGCCTCAGTACAGCTACTCAACAAAGGTCCGCTTCGCTGGGTCATTGGTCATTGAGCGCTTAAGTGCACCTCCCACTCCGTATCCCATACAGAAGTCATTGAGACTCTTGAAGTGTGAATAATAAATTCTATACATGTTTTTATGAGAATATTCCTTCTTTATTGAAATTAAAGCACTGTATGGACCTTTACATTGATGTAAGGGCCATTACATGACCTATTGGAGTTGTCATGAGAAATAAATAAAAATAAAATAATACAAGCTATGTTTATTTAAACATCTAAGTATTACTTCTAGAAGGGGTATTTGTTTGACATGTTTTTGAGTAATTAACTGTATTTTGGGGTTGATTTGTGCTGACTTGGAGCTGATTTGGGGGCTGACCCCCACTTTATAGATGATTCAGTACTATCCAGTTGGTATATTAGAGCAATCGTATGCCACAGAAAATGATAGAAGCTCATATCCAGTTGGTTAGTGGTAACTTATACAGTCATATGTTGTAACAGTTATATGCTGTTATATCAATATATATATATTATGTATATAATATGTACATAAAGTAAATAGAATAATACTAGTATTAGTATTATTATAATGTACTACATCAGAGATGTAGTAGTAGTTAGTAGTAAGTGTGGGCACCATAAGTGTCCACACCGGGCTGTATATAGCGGGCCGGCGCATTAGGCGCCGGCATCACTTTAATCTTTACTACACCCACCTGTACTACCTACTCAACAATAGAATTGAGTTCAGTTAGTCTAGGGTGATATAAGATATAAGGTGTTATATATGTTCCATCAACTCTAAGTTCATATAGTCATGTTGAAGAGTCATACAGAGGATATCTACAATAAAAAGAGGTACTAATCTAATGTAATGGAGGAATTAGTTTGGTAGTGAATTTGGTGGCAGAGACAAATCAAGTCTACCACAAATCAGATTTCACAAATCAATGCAAATCAGCCCTGCCAAATTTTGGTGGAACAAATCAAAGACAAATCAAGCAAATTATTTTCACCAATCAGAGTATACTGACTCCCTATATTAATACTAACATACAAGACTATCTCGCTGACTCAACGATACATCATCGGAGTAGAAGAATCACTATTCAGCATCAATAGTACATGTACTTACAGTGTCTGGACTCTGTACTAACATCTTTCCTCCACCAAATATTCCCTAGTCTTGATTGAGATCATGCATTATAACACAGGCAAGCTAAATTTATACAGGCAGTGGAAGTGTAGTACCATCGCGAAGTGCTCTAGTAGAATGATGACAGGTAAGTAGGTCCGTGAGTTTAGTGATACAAATTCAGCATCCCATTCCCATTCCTAACCAGCTAGTTGAGTATACTAGTTTAAGTATTTGCGAGTACTCTAACCCACCTAATAGTAACGTGTGATGGAAATACTCCAGTCATATTTCCTACTTCCCGCTTCCATGTCAGAGACTCAGAGTATTTGCCAAAGTGATGCTAACTTCGAAGATTGCAACGGTAACCTTGGTGGGAAAGCATAGTGATAGATGTGAGAGTAAAAGACACTTATTTATTACATCATAGAAAGATATTCTGATACAAATTCGATAAACGGAAAAGTCAGAAGTCAGAAGGCAGGCAGACCTCCTAACAACAAAATATCCCACTGATCAATACAAGAACTTCTGACATAGCTCCAGTCATCCACAATCCGTGGACCTATAATGAGCAGCTCCCAGATCAGTCGGTTAGACGGATCTCATACGAGGCTTGTTACTTCTAAAGGATCCTCTTCTATTCAAGCCTTCCATATGGAAGGAAAAGAGAGTCCTATATTTGATCACATGTCTGCAGGAGGAACACTCACGTAGTCAAAGAAAAGCAATCAATGGAGCAATTAGTATGCCCACTACCCGTACATTTCCAGGTTTTCTTGCATAATACTGATGGATGAATAATCATCCCGAAGGCATACTCGTCAAAGTTCCATATACAACTTCATGCCAATTGACGCCACAATGATCCTTCTTCGCTGACCCAAAATCAGTAAAAACATGTCCGTCCTCCGTCATCATGAGGTTGGTGGACTTGACATCTCCGTGCTAGTATCCCGTTTAATGGCTCATACGAAGCTTCTGAAGAATATCGATGATAAACCATCGGGCGATTCGTTGTGTAGCGAGCGCCAGTGGTGGGGGTCTTGAGTAATTCTCAGGCATATATTTAAAGATGCCCCATGAATATCCATCGAGCCGTTGCTGGCATACTGACTCTGTTCTAGAGTAGTGGACCATAACGTATCAACACTATTATAAGACTGTTATAGAACAGTGAGTGTCTGATGCATCATGGACGGTAAAATATACCACTGAATCTGATGCATCCGGGACTGCACAAAACAATTACACTGATAATAAATCAAACTCGGAATGTGAGTATAATACTGATGCTTGTTCAGTAAGGTGCGATACCACTACACCAAGTTGCTATTGTTACTTGTTTCCTTCTGATCACACATGTTGGGTCCGCTTCAGCAAAATATAATTAGTTTGTACCTTGTTTGCTTTAGAATAGAATTATCCTAAGCCATTTATAACACTATATACCTTCTCCATCATTATCAGAAAATGTAACATGAAGAATGAATAGAATTCATTAGCATGATGCTGGTAGTCATGACCGACAGCCATCAACTACACATATACCTCGATGGATTAGTGGTAAGATGTCAGATTATTAGTTATTATTAGCGTGAGCCTAGTAATCCATATCCACACAGTCTCCAGCCTATAAACTTGAAGCTTGTCTCCATGCCTAGTGAAGAAGCAGAGTCGTCTACATAGCCTAAGAGAGAACCGTCTTTTCTAATGGATATAGTATTTTGCGATGTAGCCTATGACCGTATCAGGAACAGCATCCCAAAGGCCCTCTATAGCGCAGCAAAGATCCTTTATATGACATCCATGGACTTGTCACACTGTAGTCTTTAATGCATAGGTTTTATTATGGGTGCACGAAGAAATCTTGCAGGCGGTGATAATGCCATTGCCATCCTAACCTATAGTACTGCCTAGTAACTGAGCCTCAAAGAGCCATTATAATTAGAATATGAAATAGATGCACCAATCACCTCATAGGTTGAATATTCTGTCTCATAAAAGCCCTAGAAACATACAATGTTAAGAAATTGAAGCTGTGAATTTAATCTGTTGCATGCCTGACGTACGAGCCGTTTTTTATACAACACTGCATCCTAGCAGAGTTTCTGGACTACCAAAAGACAAACCTGTGGAGAATTGGCTAGATGAATAACGAGTCTACAAATACCGGTAGATAGCAACCGTGTTTTAGTTGAGGAAAGGACTATAGGTATTCGGTGTAAGTGTCGAAGCCACAGCGTTGCATTGTGAGACTCTCTGGGAAAGCGGGCGGTGTCTTGATGGTTAATTTAGGCTTCTCGGCAGAGGAAGGCATGGTATGCTTAGCGAATTGAGATATTGTAAAGGATGAAGAAGACATGAGCAGAGAACTTTTGAAGAAGTGTCAAGGTTCGAACCAGTGTTGACTGCACGAATTGAGAATATAGGTCAGCTCTGCGGTTAAGAGCTGTTGCTGTTTGGGATATGGTATTAACGGCCACAAGGGAGACAGAGATCAAATATCTGAGCATGGACTCCCTCTCCATACTCTGACGTGTCAAGTCTTTGGTTTCGAAGACTTATTATTCATTCTCTTCGGCAGACATTTGTTGGGATATATCTAGCCTTCCTCTTTGTTATAATTAGCTGTGTTGTTCAATTTAAATATCCATTGGAAAAGTATACAGCACCTTCGGGATATCGTGCCAATATGACCAAGCAAATATCAGGACCGTGCATAATTAGTGAATAGGATCGGAGTCCTTATAACCAAAGAAACTACAATCTGCTGCTGAATATTGCGTTGGATACAGACGGTCCAGTCAAGTAGCGGATTGGGATGGATGGTCGTTCAACGAGGCGAACGATTCGTTCAAGTTCTCAGAGGTTGTGCCGCCCAGAGAACATACATTGACTAGAGCACCGATATCCTATTTATCATCTAGCAGATTCCTTTGCACCAGTTGTTCAGAGTACTCACATTATTAGCCATTTTTGAGAATGCGATTGTACAATTTGTAGGAAGGATGGTGGTGGTGGCAACTTGCAGTCCGTACCGGGGCCCGGGCCAGGTGCGATCGGTTTATTCCCCTTATAGTCCAGTGAACATGCTCAGCGGAATAAATTATGTGCTAATTAGCAGTCAGATGTGGAAAGGTATTCAACATCTCATCTTGGTAGATTATTTATATATACTTACCTATTATTTTCAGACCAAATATTATTTACATATAATCAAGCCTCATATGTCACTGGCATTCGCAATGGACAACCACGCATCCAAAGTTTGCCGAATCCGACGTTCTGTAATACTTATGAAGATTAGCATCGTATGAATCATGCGTATCTCCCGAGTGGGTGGTTGTCTAGAAATTTAATGTGTGAGTGATTTTACAGACACAGATGGAACCGCCAATAAAACATCTGTATTACTACTACCCTCTGCCGAAAAGGTTAATTATACTGCAACAAATTCAAGTAAGATATTCAAATATATTGGGGCAACAAATTATATGAGCCCGTATTAAATGAATGAAACGAAAAGCATGCTGTGATTGTTTTCTCCGAGCAGATTCACTTCAATCAAGAACATTCAGTCTCCACTGGCAGTCAGAGGATCTGTAGTGGGGGCGTTGAAATTGTGTAGTTTTCCGCCCAGTATCGCACCTAAAAAATGCAGAGCAACCCATAAAATCGCGGTGATTCTCCATATATATTAAGCGTCTATTCAGATTCAGATCTATGGTGTCGAGTTTCCAGCTTTATCGTCGATAATAGCCTGGAGTCAAGCATTGATAAAATTAGGCTGTAGCAAGTTCATTTTACAACGAATATATTTATTATATAGAGATTGATATATGTTCGCTACAAGGCGTCGAAGTCAATCCAGCTACAAGCTCGACTGGCATACTATTATGGAGACCTCGCGAAATCCGGTATATGGCTTCTTTAGTTCTCTCAGCCTATCAATATGCACAGGACTAAACCCCTGCGTTTCGGAAATACACACAGCGAAATAAACCTCGCCTTCAACAAGCAAACGACTCAGCCGAGTCCCCACCATTCTCACCAGTTCTTCACCGGGTAATTCGCAGTTGGACAAATAAAAAAATGAAAGGTTTGGAACCAAACATGCTTTTTCATTTGGAGTCAATGTCTTGATAAATTCAATGGATATATATTGGCCTTCAAGAATGAGAAGTTGGAGTGTCGGCATTTGACGTAAGAACGGTACCAGACCATCGCATGAGATCTGGCAATTATTGATGCTGAGTTCCTTCAAGGAGAAACAGGCGGCGCCGATGTAGATATTGAGAACAAGCCAATTGTTACCTGGGGTATTGCGTCGACGGAAATAGTCTTCAGTGCTACGTCCAACGCCTCCAACCTTGGCATTCGGAGTGATTCGAGGAGTCGACCAATATCCTTGGTTCCATTCTCCCAATGTAGTTTAAAGCGAGCAAGTTTTGAAAGTGTAATAATGCCTGTCGGTTCAGTCTCCTCATCCTTATCCTCCTCGAAACCGATATAGGTTAACTGGCAGTCCTTTAGATTAGGATACCGTCTGAGTACGTCCACAATCTCCCCCACCTCTCTCATTCCAAGGTCACTGTGGAATGTGAGAAATTTTGTAGGATCATAGTGCAATATATCAAATGAGTCCGGTGAATTATCTTCAATATATATCTTTGTGAGACTTGGGGCATTGAGTCCCCCACATCCAGGCCGGGGATATCGGTACGCTGCATTCCAGGTTCTCCAATCTGTAAGAGTTATGGCTTCAAGGATTGGTACAGATATAGTGGTCAATGGTGGTAATAACGAGTCCAAATATTCGAAATGACTGCGCAGAGTAATCGTCCGACATCTGTAGAGGTTAGAAGAGATCGCCCGGAAAGATCTCACAATGAAGACTCCGAGTTCTTTGCCGGAAAATGATAGATTCCGTATTCGGTATTTGAAAGATATGTCTACCGGAAGACTCCCAGATAGATTGAGCCATCGAGGTACTATCTTGAACGGATCCAGATTTTGAATGCGACCATAGAGGAAACGAATATCCGTGAATAGTCGAGGAGTGCGAAGAGTGACCTGTCTCCAAAAGTAACAGACCTTTGGGATGACAATGAGCATAATAAGACGTTTCATGTCGAATGATGAAGGGTATTCAACCGGCTGTACTGTATCCTCAGCGACAAAAACAAAAATGTTTCCAATAATTTCCACAGGAAGTCGATTCATTAGCAGAGAAAGGGTATTTGATATTTTTCCTGGAATGGATAGTCGTAAGACGAGGCGAACGATTCGTTCAAGTTATCTGGGATTGCGGCCAAAGAACGCACATCGACTTGAGCATCGATATCCTATTTCTTCATCAACTAATTTCAATGCAGTAACTCAGAACTTACATTAGTCATTTTGAGGACAGAGCTGTAAGGAGGATGGTCATTGGTGGTAGTAGTGCTATAGATGGTCCTCTGGCGTCACGCAGTACGGCGCTTGCTATCCTTACTTAAATGGTAGCAGTAGTGCTGCTTATACTATATAGCAAGACAGTTCGTATCACATGACAACGGACATTGATTGGAATTTGGTAGGACACTAGAAAGTGTCTGTCATCAACCGGTTACTCGTCAACCGGTGCTGGGAATAACTGTAAGGTCACGTCCTAGATATTGTTATACCCAAATAATCCTTACACCACAATGAAGGCCTGGCAAATTACAAGTTACGCCCATCCCAGCAAACTCAACATCACCTTGGATGCCCCGGAACCTAAGCCTGGTCCGGATGAAGTCATTGTCGAGGTCTATTCGGCGGCATTGAACTTCTTTGAGTGAGTGCATGCGTTATATGGGAGTGGACACACATACTCAGGAAGTCTTCACAGTATTCTGCAAGCCCAAGGCAAATATCAGAGCCAACCTCCATTCCCCTTCGTCCTTGGTGCTGAATTTGCCGGACGCATCGCTGCCAACTCACCAATCCCTGAAGGAAGCCCATTCAAGCCCGGAGATCGTGTATTCGGTTCAGCACAAGGTACTTATGCTGAACGTGTCGCAGCCGACTGGCGTCGCCTTGTTCGTATTCCCCCTGGTATGACCTACGACCAGGCAGCAGGCCTCTATGTTACATATCCAACTAGCTACGAGGCTCTGGTCGGTCGAGCTGAGTTGAAGCCTGGCGAGTGGGTCTTGATCCATGCTGGTGCAGGGGGTGTCGGTCTTTGTGCCGTCCAAATTGCGAAGGCGAAGGGCGCAAAGGTCATTGCGACTGCTGGTTCCAAGGAGAAGCTGGAAGTAGCCAAGAAGTACGGTGGTGCAGACGAGGTGCTGAACTATCGCGAAGCTGGTACGTATTCTAGGTTATGATGAGCAATTGCAGCACTGATTTCCTTCTCACTCAGGTTGGCAGAAAGAAGTTCTGCGGATAACAGGCGGAAAGGGCGTAGGTATGTGTTATTTTACTGTCTTATCTCAAATGTGTTCGACCTACCTTTCGACCTAGATGTTATTTACGATCCTGTTGGTCTCATTAGAGGTACGTGTAGCTACATATGCATACCGGTTGGCTTTAGCTAAATCCCGTACCCCTAGATTCACTCAAGTGCATCGCCTGGAAAGGTCGTGCTATAGTAGTCGGTTTTGTAGGAGGGAAAATCGAAAGCGTGTGTATACAGTTATATGTATGAGTATCACATACTGAATGTTCACTCTAGCTTCCGCTCAATCTCGTCCTGTTGAAGAACATTTCTATCGTTGGAATCCATTGGGGTGCTTATTCCAGTACGTCTTTTATCCACATGCATGTTGATCCTCCTTTGACGAGCCCTAATTAGAGTTCGACCAGAAAGAAATTCCTGGCGTCTGGAAGGGTCTTTTTGAGTACGTTCATATTGTCTGCATTCCCCGATATTATTAATCGGGTTGCCTCTTAGATTGATTGATGCCAAGAAACTAACACCGGTAGTTTATCAAAGAACTTGGAGTTTGGAGGATCTGCCTAAGGGCCTACACGCTCTGGAAAGTCGCGAAACGTATGGCAAGGCTATCATTTCCGTTCGTGAAGATCCGGAACAAGCGAAGCTATGAATGAAATAGTTTACTTAATCGCATTGTATAGTGCATTACTGCATTTATAGAACAAAATGTCCTGGGTTTTATATACGATACGGTACTCAATATTATGCACATACGTAACAAACGTTTAACGTTTGTAAGCATGAAAAGAAATAACAAATAAGATGCAATGTGTGATTTTACAAATGCGAAATACTGCTAACGATAAGGAAATATGAAGAAGGTTCTACCGTGCATGCGAGAGGAAAGCTACTGAATTTACGCGAAGCCGAAACCTTCACCACCTTCATTGACGGCCAATAACAGCTGCTGCCGAAGTTTCTCATATGAAGAGTATTGCGGCAAGTCGACTGTAAGCAGTAGTTAATAAAGCGTATAAGTAATCATACAAATGAAACTCACTTTGGTTGAAGCACGTATGCGCCTGCGGCAAGCGGTCGGAATCACCATAGGCCTTATGGATCGAGAATCGTTGTACGCCTTGGACACCCTATATCGATAGTTAAATATCAATTCAATGATTCAAATAGAAAAGAACTCACCTGCAACTCCCCAAAGCCTCCCAATGGAACGCGCGAAGTACCAGTCGCGAAACTCAAGACCTTCGCCCTCTCGTCTCTGTTGAAGGACTTCAATGCACGCCACCACCAAACAATCACTGGATCAGAGCTAGTATAGCCATTATACTCCGTTGCAGCGCGCCATTCGTCAATGTCAATGTCGGGCGTGCCGGAAATCAATAGCTCTACTTCCTTCTCATTGAACTGAAGACAGATGAATAAACCAAGCCAAATCCCTCAATAATTAACTTACAATCGAGATGAGATCCTTAGGGATAACGTCGTAGAAGCCTCCTAAGAGAGCGTTGAGTTGCTCTTTGATAGAGTTCGTCAAGCGGTACTGAGCCGAGAGTTGGACAAACTCGCGCTTGTTCTCGTTGGTAACAGCAATAGTCGCACCGCCTTCTTTGAGCTCAACTACGCTAGTCACACCGAACTGAAAATACAGTTAGAAAGATAGGAAGTCACTGCGAAAAGAAGAATACGAACCTCATTGGCCTCGGTACTAAAAGTCAAGTCCAACGGTGTAGGATCGTTCTCCAATATCCACACCAGACTGTTGTAGTATTCTGGATCGACCCATTCAACATCGCGATAATCCACAAGTTTGCCCAAGAGCTGACGGTAGACTGAACGTGCGAAGTACGCCTCCAATAACCTGTTGTCGAAAATGGCCTTGCCAATGATGCGCCCAACGAATTTGAAGAAAGTCAAGTGTTCCGGATTGACCCATGAAGCCCGGTTAGGTTGGTATGTCAGCTTGTCGGCCGCGCAAGGTTGGAAGAGAGCGTAATCAGGGTTGAACATCTGGCGAGCGAGAATTTGGAACCATTCACGGGTAACTCCTCCTGCATCCACACCCTCTTCGTCGTAGAATCGGACGCTCAACTTGCCGTATTTGATCTGTTCGCCGGTCTTGCGCTGGAGATATTGGAAACTGTCTTCGAAGACTCGTTGTCTTCGAACATTCAACTGCAGTGTACCGTGATGCTCACGGGTATGGGGTCGGCGGCGAAGTTGCTGGTAGAAGTAGTTGCGCTTGTTGTCGAAGTCCAATACGCGAGGATTTTGCACCAGCAGAGCAAATGATCCGCTCATCAGAGATGGGTTATTGCGCACCATCAAGTTCAATACTTTGCGGTGAGCATCCGTGAATGATGTGAACAGATCTTCAATCGCTTCTTTAGGCGTTGTTGGTGACCTCGGCGAGACGGAGCCCCGCAGAGCGAGGTTCGCATTCGGCTGCACTCCTACGTGCTTGCAAACGACCATGAGTGATTCGATTAATGGCAATAGAACCGTAGCCATGTGTTCGACATCAGGTTTCTCCTCGACTATGTCCAAGCAATCGCCCAAACGACTCCACAGAGGGGTGAAACGGAAAGACTCGTAAATGCTTGTAACTTTCTCCTCGTCTGAAGACTTAGACTGAGGCTCCTCGGACGATGCTTGCGCCGTAGATGTACTTGGCTTGCTGGAGTACATGTAATCGATCGTCTTGAGCACACGAAGCAGTTTGGCTTGATCAGAAGATGCAGGTGAGAATTTCGCGGCGATTGTGGCCAGAACTTCATCTTTGCTCTCATCGCGTTCCAAAACTTGCACTAGGTCGTCAAGATCTTTGTAAATATTATGGCCTAGATCTTGGGCTCTGGCTCGGAGTTCCATAGCTATTGTGTCTCTCACATCGGCCAAAAATGCAAGATGTTGGATAAGAGCCAAAGTGGATTGGAAAGTACGTGCGGAGCATTCGCCCGCAGTAAGAATGTTTACAATAAGTCGAAGCGATGCTTGAGGAATGGTGGGAGGCTGTAATGGAGGTATCTTCTGTTGAGAAGATTCTTCCGACCCCGGCTTTTCGACTGTCTTTTCAGCTATAGGACCTGATTGTGACTCTGCATGATGTAGTAAGTAATCTGAAACGAACAAGCGATAAACGAGATAATCTCACCAGAAGATTGTGGTGGTGCCTCTACAGGGCCGGATTCGCCAGTTGTCGGAAGAGCGTCCTCACCCTGCGACGCGGGAACTGCTTCGTTGCTGCTTGCAACGGTAGGTTGAGTAGCCTGGGTTGACGCGCTTCCACCAGGGCCAGAAGAATCTTTGTTATCATCCTTCTTATCCTTCAAAGTTGCCAAAGGTCTGGTAATGGTGGCTAAGAGCGCCGCGAGAGAATCCATCATTGAAGGAGTCTTCAATAAGGTTTGTCGATCCAGTAAAGCGAGTAATGGCACAATAGGGTATTGCACCTGAGGACCCTGTTTCTCTTTACCCTTTCCTTTCCTAGATGCACTTCGCTTTAAACCAGTAGCAATCTCATGTTCGGTAAGGAAGAAACGAGAAGCAAACTCGTTTGCTGATACAATAAAGGTAAGGGCCTCCAATGACCGTTGAACGACTAAGTTGGGAACATTTTCAGCTGCCATATGCCAAGACGCAGCAATGCCAGGTGTGCCTTCGACGGATGGCTTGACCTTGCTGGCGCTCTTCGGCGTTGCTTGTGGGCCTAATGATGCGCGGTGACGAGTAGACAACTGCGCGAAGGTCTTATCAACAGCGGCAACGTCTCCTGTACCATCCTGCAAGATATTCAGCAATAAATTTAACAATTCGCCCCGCGTTTTGGAGTTTTCACAAAGATTGACAAAAATCTTCAGGAGCAAACTCTTCTTCCCCAGTTGTGGGAAGAAGAGTAGTCGTACTAGAGTGGCAAGACCGGTTTTATCCAAGAGCTGAATGGCATCCCTGGGAACATTGACTTTTCGTGAAGATTCTCCTTGCAATGCACCGCGTGCTGCTTCAGGTGCTCCACGAGGCGGGGAACGGCGGGGAGGCCCTCCCCCTTCTCGCCAGCCGGTAGCCTCAGCCAAAAGATGAGAAGGAAGAGTTTGCAAGAAACCATCCTCTTGATCCATCAGGACTACTTGACGAAGATGAGGATCTAAGCTAGCCAAGAAACTAGCAGGATCGATGTCAACAGGTCCAGCTTGAGCAGGATTCTGTGGGGCTGCGGTTGCCGCTTGCGCTCTTGTTCTTTCTGCACGCTCTTGCTGCAGAATTTCAGCTCGTAGTTCAGGAGGCAAGGCGTCAAGGAATTCGGGACTGATTTGGGAGTCTGCGGTTGGCTCCTGTCTGGCTGCCATTCGACGTTCACGGAAGTGCTGATTTAGCACTTCTTCTCTCATATCATCTGGAAGAGCCTCCAAGAATGTGGGATCAATCCCAGTATCCGTTATGTCGACTGGGTTACCATTTATTAGGACAGTAACACGGGCATTGGCATTAGAGGGACCTGCTTCGGTGCTTTGCTGTTCATTAGCCTCATCAACTTGCTCGGAAGCCTCGATGGTGGATGATGGCTCTGTGGCAGAGGTGTTTGCTGGTGCCTCGGGATCGTTCACGCTAACGCCTTCCATACCGGCGACTGCTTCTTCGACATCATGAGTAGGTTCTGCAGCAGGGATACCGTGGCTAACATCTTCCATGAGAGCATCTTCATCATTGACAGCGCTGCCAGGAGTGGAAACACGCGCGGGCGTATTTTCAATAGATTGGGGCTGTTGTTCATCGGGTCTGAGATTGTCACCCGTTTGTGAGCGTTGAGATGCTTCGGTTGCAGCGGCAGCAGCTTCTTCTTCTTTCCGATGACGTTCCTCTGCTTCTTCCTCTTCTTTAGCTTTCTGCTTGCTCACCCTCGCAGCTTCCAGGGCAGCGGGGAGTAGAGCAAGAATGACATGATTAGAAAGTCTATTGACCCTGTCTCCAATGAATTTGCCATTTGCCATCTTGGCTTCGTCTGCCCAACGTTGTTGTGTAGGCAAAGGACCAAAGTCTTGAATATCGGACCGTCCGTCACTTGGCCGAGAAATTCGCTCAGTTCGAGGATTAGTGGTGAATACAGCCGTTCTACCGCCATGCCGATGAATCGCATTACGATCAATCCCGGTGACAATTTGCCCGCCTATTGGTGCAAGGTCAATATGAAGCTCCCCAGGCGCGGTACGTCCTGCAGTCATGAATTGTTGGAATAACTGCAACGCGCCGCCACTGACAAGATCTTCGATGGTTCTAAGAAGATCGGTATAAGCATTGGCAGCAGGATTGCCACGATTTGCTCGTCGATGCGTTCCTCGGGCGCCTCCGTGAGCCATTCCAGCTGCGCTTGACGGGTCGACTAAAAGAGGATGCACCGCACTTTCGGGATTCGCAGACGATGTAGGCCGTTGTATGCCAAAAATGTTTAGGTCTGAGTTAACCGCCGCTGCAGGTACACGGTAAGTATATTAAAGAAAAACAAATAATAATAAAATATTTACCGCTTCGTCGCCTAGGGTGTCCAGGGAACGTGAAATGAGCCCCATCACGACCGATAGCGAGTTCTCCGAACCATTGACCCATGGCGTCTTCTCCATCAGAGTGTACAATATCCGCATGCTCCAGTAAGCCAATGTCGGCCATTCTACAGTAAAAATTAGCATGCAGATGGACTAAACTTATGATGCAACTTACTCATCCACTTCCGAGACAAGGTCTTCATCCCCTTCATCCCCGGCTGGCATACCTATATCGAAGTTCCTTTTAGAAAAAGACAGAAAACCAGTGCATTAGAATATTTACCTTCCATGATCTCTTCTTCGTCCATGTCTTCAGCTTGACCATCATCAAGGTCGGCCTCGTTACCAACATCCTTTACCAACATGCATAAGAATCATTATGACAACATACAGGAGAACAGTACTCACCTCCCAAGCGATTTCCTGGTCTTCCTCCTCATCTTCCGCATCTTCGTCATCATCTTCATCGTCCTCATCGTCCTCATCATCCACTCCTTCGTCTTCTTCATCTTCTTCATCTTGCCAACCTTCTTCATCCGTAGTATGTGCATCTACGCCCAGCGCGTCTTCCTGGATCACTTCAGCTTCGGAATCGAGTGATGTGTTCTCACTACCATCTGTGTCATCTTCGCCATATTCCATATCCACTTCGTCTCCCATTTCATCGTCCTCATCCATGTCATCGTCAGAGCCATACTCATTATGATCATCCATTTCCTGTAAAAGATCAGACTACAAATTACAAACTAAGACCTCAGAGCTGTACTTACTCCGCCGTAACTGGAATGGGAAGCGCGAACGAATAAATACAGGTGCATGAAATATAATTGCAACACTCACATTCCAAGGGCTGAGTTGCGATACAGATCAGGAGTCTCTTCGCGCTCTTCTTCTTCGACCTCCTCATCGCTCGGCTCAGATTCTAGCTCCTCAAGACTATTTTCTGTCTTATCTTTTCCCTTTTCGGCTGCCACTCTACCCATCTTGATTGCAATCTTGGATCTACAGGCATAACGTAAACGAGAGAATATTCAACAGATGGAAATGAACTCACAGTTGCTCTAATGGGCGGAGGATAGATGTGACGACCGTGCGAACATTAGGATAGTTAAGGTCGACCTCAGCAAGGGCTGTTGTGAGTGTTGCTACATAGTTCTTCTCTAGCATCAACTTAGCCATGTGGAGAGCGCCGTCGTCTGTCGGCTTATGACCGGCACTGGGACCAGGCTTCACAGTCAAAAGCCTATGGCAAAGATCAGAAAGAGCGAGAAGGCGACCATAACGCTCGTCGATCGACTCTACAGGAAGAGGATCCCTTAGAGCACGATTGATTGAATCAAGAACCAAGCGACGGACGGTAATTAGATCTGCTGGAACGTCCTTCGAATCTGTGTATTCCGGAATATGAAGGCACAGAGCAACAATGACAGACATAGCCCAGTTGCAAAGCATGACACGCCTCTTACTATCCGCATTTGGATTCGGGTCAATGGTGCCAAAGGATGTTAACTCAGAAATTAAGAAATTAAGCATCGTAGGTCTGTGCTTTGGTGTACCTTCCTTAGCAGGTGTTGCAGTCTTCTTCTTGGTATAATTGACGAACGCCATCTTGCAAGAATTGTATGAGAACAAAAGCTCAGTGAGACATTGCATGAGGAAGCATGCGTAGAGGTAATGGGCGCGAGCCTCTTCGGAAGCCGTTTGCTGAGAGGCGTCAGCGTTTCCCTCATTGGCTTTAGGTTGCTCGGGAGTTTGAATGGTAGGTCCTTGCACAGCAGACTTGCCCACACGCATTAACTCACTAATAAGATAGTGGAGCATTGCCTCGAGAGCTTCGTTCGAAACAGTTTCCGACGGCTCGTCGATTTGCATCTGATCCGTGTTGGCCGTCTTCTCGGCTTGTCCCTCCTTGTCAGTCGATGAGGAAGCTTTTAGTGAAATATGGTGTACGGATGGAACAGTTCTGTATGACTGGTCAAGTTGGCACATGGATTCGACTGTGTGCACAAAGGTCTTTGGATCCCTCAATGCCATACCACCAGAATTACGGATGAAGCTCGTGACGTCAGTGATACGAGTCCGAGGATTAGTGAAGAAGCGCTTAATTTCCTGACGCATAATGTTGTCCAATGTGGTCTTGTCCTCGATAATGTGACGGAAAATTATGGCAACATATACTTGACACCCATTGGTCTCCTTTGATAGCTTCTTGAAACGTTCCAAAAGAGAAGCGACACCACCAAGTTTTACCAATTCTCTTGCCTTGGAAGGCTCTCGTGTGAGATAGACAAGGAGTCTCATGACAGCGATCAATTCATCCTGTGGCAAATCGGGATAATTCAAGAATTTGAGACATATATGGAAGATTTTGTCTCCCGCTGCAGGATAGCAAGGTTCATCACTGACAGGCTGAGGAGTAGGCTCTTCGCCTTCAGCAGGGAGAGTTGCAGGTTTCGGCTCATCTCCGGCGACCAATAACGCTTCAGTGACGAGAAGATGGGGGGCGAGCCATTTAGGTACGACAGGCGTCTCGGAATCTGCGTTAGCAGGATGAGCAAGCAACAGAGCTACCAACACATCCACGAGTTCTTTCGATGCTTTAAAACCCAATCGACTATCAAGAGATCCTATGTCGTTAAGAACAAGGGCCAGAAGTCGGCAACGGATGGCCAGAGGTTGTTCATGGACTTCATATGCGCTTGGAGAGAAATCCTTAATGTCTTGAATGATAAGAGGTAATGTCTTTGATGAGTATCCTTCCGCTGGACCGATGAAAGCACTCTTGACATCAAATATTAAGGAATGATGCTCGTCCAACAATTGCAGAGAACGACGACCCAATGTTTCCTTGAGAGCCTCTCTGGCATCATTCAACTCCTTGCGCCATTCTTCAGGAGCCTTAACCTCCTTCTGCTCCGTTTCCTTATCTTGATCAGCGCCAGAAGTAGTGCCAGAAGCAGCTTCGTCAGGGCCATCTGCAATGGCCATTTCGACGTCTTCACCACGAAGCTCATTCTCTCCACCTTCAGGATGTTGTTCCTCAGTACCAGACGAGTTGCCATCATCATCATCGCCTTCCTCCGCTTCGCCTTCGCCAGCATCGTTATTCTCTCCTTGCGCCGGTTCTTCCGGGTCAGGAGGTAAAGGCAAGGGCTGGGCCAGCAGATATTCAGCGGCAGCAGCAACATTGTTGCGCATACGAGTAAGTGCCCGTGTAGCAGCACCCCGAGGGAAGCCCATGTCACAAAGCTGTTGGACACCGTTTTCGTCTGCATGAATAGCTTGTTGCCTAGTATGCAATATCGATGCGGCGCCACCCATAGCAGCAGCGAATTCTGCGGCTGTATCACCCTTCGGCTCTTCGTTCTCGCCCGCCATAAGTTCTAGCATAGTCTGCACCACAGATTTGCAAACACTGACAGGTGCATTGACAAGCCAAGGGGCGTCCCATAACTCCTGCATGAACGGAAGTACAATAGCCCGGAGCATCACAATAAAGTTATGCGGCTCGAAATAATCTGGATCTGTTTCCTTCTTGTCCTTCGTCGTGATAAGGACAGTCTGAGGGGAGTCGAGCAAGGGTTTCGAAGAGACCAAAATATGAAGAAGATGAAGGGCGACTTTGAGACCCCCAGATACATGGACGAGTTCTTCGTTGCGGTCCACAGGTTTGGCTGGAAGAATGCTACCAGCGACAGAGGCATAGCGACGACATATGTTCAATAAAGCTTCCATTCCTCCGAATTTAGTGAACGACCAGAGGAGCATTGTATTGATATTGCTCTGCGAACTGCGTTCTAAACAGGCATAAGTAAAAAGAAGCGATTAAGAATTTATATTCAAAAACACACCTTCGAAGATCATAAGTGTGATAAGGCCCATCATCACCGTTGAGTATGCATAGGAAGCAGATTTGTCCTCTATACCACCTCGTTAACGTGAGTTTAAAAACTAAAGAAAGAAAGAGCGCACCAGACTCCACGGCCGTCAAATGCGAAAGCACGATCTTCGCAACTTGATCAATGATCCCGGCAACTTGCCGTTTGGCAGTCGTATCTGGATTGCGTCTACTGTACATGGAAGGAAGCTTCACAACACCTAACAACAAAAACGAAGATATTTGATTAGCACTAGTATATAAACATGTAAATAGTGAGCTCACATTGGAAGAATGGAGTCAACGAAGTTGTTGGAATCTCCGCGACAAGATGCTTCAATGCCTTTGCGTTCTTCTGTGCCGGTGTCTCTGTCTTCGGCGTCTCCTTATTAGTGTTCTTCTGTTGTTCCTGTGCGACCTGTTCCAACCCTGGCATTGCCGCAATCGTTCCCGACTCATTCAACAACTCCGCCGTCTGGGCATTCGTGGCAGCGTTGTTATTGTTGATATCCGTTGGCACAGGTGGCCTAGGGAGTAAACCCTGCTTTGTGAACTCGCCCTTAAGGACAATGTTCTCCCAAATACAGGCGCGATGAAGAGAGCCAAGATTGGCAAGAATGCCTGCTGCCTCCGGACTTGAAAGGCCCGGGACGAGACTAAGAGCAGAGCGTCCGTGGGTGTATGTGGAAAAGACATCAGCAAGAAGCGTGACACGTGTATAGAGGGATACGAGCTTGCGGAATTCGTCATTCGCAGATTCCAACTGTTCCGGAGCTGTGGGCAATGTTAAATTAATAAATTAACTTGTTTACAAGTGAATAGAAAACATACTCGAAGGTTGGGTATATTTCAACAACTTCGACTTGCCATCCATCGTACTCCAAAACTCTTTCGTGTCGTCTAAGGCCACCTTAACAAATTCGAGTATCTTGTTAACAGTCTGTGTAGGCGCAACCTCCGTCATAACCCGCAAAAGCTGAACCATCGAATCCGAGGATACAGAGCATGCATAATTGTATGGGATACATGGCAGGACGATGATCCTGCTGAGGCGGTCCACACAATCGGTATTCGTCACAAAATCGCGACAGTGAGGCGCATGCTGGAACATGCCTTCGAGGAAACGAGATACAACGTCTACGAAAGCAACGATGATGTTATCGGCAGGTTCTGGTTTGGTTTGTTCACCCTCGATGATGTCAAGAGTATCAGTAGATTCTGTGGGGGCGGTGGGGGCAGGTGTTTCGATCTCCATCTTTGCTTCTCCTTCGCCTTCTTGCTGCTCAGAGACAAGAACGAGTTTGTATGAACTCTCATTCTCCGTATCTTCAGGAAGATCCTTTCCTTTCTGCTCCATCTGTTCGAAAATCGCAGAGATTGCCGCAAAGACTTTATCTTTCAGCGAAGGATGGTGTCTTATAAGTTCGTCAACCGCTGTTCCAAACACCACAGCATTCTCCTTCTCAGAAAGGACTTTGAGATGACGGTCAGAGGTGAAGATTGAGAATATGCTGGGGATAATGTTCGGGCGTGCAGTGAATTGTTCTTGGCCTGTTTGGTTGAGGCAAAGTGCGCCAATAGCGTTGATAATTGCTTGTATGACTTCGATAGAAGGTTCGATGTGATCTTCGACCGAAGAGTAGAAGGTTTCCGGAAGTTTCGCTTCTTGCAAGACACCCAGGGAGGTGGGTTCATTGTGAACAAACGTCGACATTACATGTATAGCTATTCATTCATGGGTCAACATACATAATGAGTAAAATATAACGGATTGATTTACCAATCGGTAGGACGGAAGAACCGAAGAGTTTCCTGTGCTCGATTATCTTCTTGATGCTCTTAGTCAGAGAAGAGTCAATCAGTCCACGGAGACCTTCGGATGTGCCAGACGTCTGCATCATGCGATGCAATGTTCGTAGCGTATGTTTGAGAACACTAGATCGAGGAATAGACAGATGGCCTAATATATAAAGGTGAATAAATTTCAACGAAATATCATGCATTGCCCTAACATACCGTTCTCGCCATTTTCTTCAATATCCAAGTTAACCTCCTCCTGAAACAATCATTAGTTATGTCAATGGCATTTTTATAGTAACTAACCTCGATTCTCTTGACAACAACGTCTACTCCTCTAGCATTGCAGAAAAGTTGGAAGGCATTGGGGAATCCATAAGAAATGTTGTCGACAAGTTGCATCGTCTTGGATACGATAGGCAATCTTAACGCATTCTTATTCTCGATTATCTGAATGAGCAATGGGATTAATCCCGCGCCGACTACCATATTGCCTCCCGAAGCATGGGATGCAATAAATGTTACAAATGCAATCAATGCCTCTACAAATGAATTCGGTAGAGTCGACTGAGGATTCGCGATATCCGTCACTGTTTTGCGGAAGAGAGACATGAGGATACCATGGTTGACTCCGGCATTAACGGCTGTGAGAAGCTCCTGGACTTTCGAGCGGTAGCGGCCCATTGCATCGAGGGCGGCAATAGCGGCAGTCTGGACCTGGACGGGGATACCGCGGTCTAGTTGAAGGAAATCGGCGACTTGGGCGATCAAGTCGGGTTCGTAAAGGAAGAGAGATGTCTGCGCCGTGTTCTCATTCTGGGTAAGGCCTGCAGATTTATTAGATACTTGAGAGCATAGATACAAGGCGGATACTTACAGTATACGGCGATAGCGAGGAGCCTAATAGTGACAAGCTTAACACGCTCCTCATAACGACCTTTACCCAAAGACCTCGCAACTCTAATCTTCGCTAACAGCTCAAACTTCTCCTCGTTTGGCACCGAATACGACTCAACTGTGTCGGCGAGAATGTTTATAGCCGACTTAGATGAGTGTGCTAATGGGCCAAGATGGACTGTCACCGGTGCCGACGTATTCTGTTTCTGCTGCTGTTGAGCATCAAACACATCGCCTTCCGTAGAGGCACCTGTAGCCTTCTCCTCTGAAGGTCCTTTCCTATAAAATGTGTAGTTCACTTCACTCGCTTCATTTGGAAGTCCTTCAACTTCAGCTTGTTTCTTCTCGCTCGCAAGGGCCGAAAACTCCAGATCGTTCTCGCGAATATTGGGCCATCGTTTGGCTAGAGCTTGAAGGCGGGATGTCGAAATGTTCAGCGCATGCGACACTGATGCTTGAGCGGAATATTGCTGAGCTGGGCGCAGTAATAATTGCAAATCGGCTACAACGACGTCCAAATCCGCCGAGAAAAGTAAACTGCTAAGTCGCTGTGGTGAAATGGTGAGTCAGTCACTTTACAAGGGGAAAGAAGAAAAACAAGGCTTCTTACGTCATAGGAGTTGAAAAGCTTTCTGTTCGTCGAGTTCTCGAGTAGTAATTTTTCAAATGCGAGAACGCTCAATAATATCTTCTTGGTTAGTGGAGTGAATTCGTTGACTTGGAGTTTGTCAACGTCGTAGTCGCGGATGATCTCTTCAAGCACAATATCAAACTTGTTCAGGACCTTTATCCACCAATGCAGGTCCGAACGAGGCCATTTCCACGTTTCAATAGGGCTTAGTACATCCGGTAATGATTCGGTGGGAGTTCGTAGGATGGTAGCAATTAAGATCGCTGTTTCTGGATGCTACGCCACGACAGTTCAGTGCACGAAAACACGGAGAAAATAAATATTTACTGGTGGGGAGAACTTCTTCGACGACCTGGCGTGGATCTTCATGGTGACCACCAGGCCAACACGTACCAGACGTCAGTATGAGGGAGAAAGAGAGAGCGTAAAACGGTGCGCGAGTTCTTTCTTAGGGAACGCGCGTAGGTCTTGTCACGCCTAATGTCACGCCGTTCCGTCAGCGTGTAAGCAGCGTGTCATTTAGGGATATTTCATATTTTATTTTCTGTACTTTATTCACAGAATTTACACATCAATATCACGATGATTTTAGAAATATCGCTCTCTTTGAGTCCATATTTTGTACTGCAACCAACTCTACCATGACACACGACGTCACTACGACGATCCGATAGGTTCCACCTCAAGACCTGCTGCTGCTCTGCGGGCGCCCTCAAATCCTCTTCGCCACAACCCTCTCGCCCAGTCTTTTGTAAGCACGTATTTAGCTTCTGTGTCCATGTATAACTCAGTAACACGCAGGCGTTGGTAAAGCCATTGGAATTTCCTTTAAAAAGAATCAGCCAGTTCCAATAAATTTGAGCCAGATTTCCTTACCACCAATGGCGGAAATACTCGAATAAAATGCCGACAGAGAATATTCCCTCTTCAGCAAGTCGATTCAACAGCCGTTGGCGCTCATCTCTCCATACCGCAAGAGTACAGTATCGCGCCGTAATTAAGAACACTCGGACCTGTTGCAGCGGAGTTAGAAGCATGAACATTCTCTGCCATAGGAAATGCTTACACTAGAATGAGTCGTCGCCAATGCATGATCCAACGATCTAAATCCGGGAAGGGTAAATTAATCGCTATAAGAGCACGATGAGCGGACTAGTATTCACCTCGTCAAATCATTCAACTTCAACAACATTAGCACACGCCTTGGCACTCGCCTCAGCACGTCGAATACGGACTGGATAATACCTTCCCTTTGCATGACAGCATTACGAATTAACTCAAGTTCTTCTGGTGTTTGAGGGAGCATATCTATCATGCTACCCGGTCGCTGCATTCCGGGGTCGTCTCCAACATCCTCCAATCCAATACGGCCAGTAATGGCGGTTTGGAAGACAGGGTACTGCAGGAGGTTAAATGGGGGAAAGCGAAATATACATTATGCTTAGCACCTACCAGGTCCGGCCCTATGTTGCCAACGATCTCAGCATACTTCATTCTTTCCGCGGCCGTTTCTGGGGTAGCGGGTGATATTAGAGATAACCAGAACTTGCTGTAGTTGATACGAAGATCGTCGTCGATGTCGAAATGGAGACCATGATCTAACATGACAATCTCGAAGTTATAGGGAGATCGAGAATTCTTAGGTGACGGTCGTATGAGAAGGTTGCCTGGCGCATTATGTGGTAGCCTGAAAATTGACACCGTTCGATGACATACCTAAATGAGGATCCTAGAAAAGCCAATATGTGAATATACATCAATGGAAACTTAGAACTACATACTGCATGGAACCACCCATTAATGTGAACCATTCTCGAAAATATTCGTGCAAGTTCCAAGGCCACCGTATTACGATCAATATTATGCTTCGCGAGATATTCTCTATCATCAACTCTTCGCCCTTCAATAAACTCCATAACAAGTATCTAGCGCAATTTACCATGGTTAGCACATAGTCACGGTATTTGAGAGCATGACATACTCGTTTAGAAGTAAACAGCACTGGAGGTATATATAATGATGTCTTGATACTTTGAAAGTCTGCATTCAGCCGCGCTGCATTATTCGCTTCGTGCACAAAATTCAGTTCCTTTGGTAGATTCTCCTTCATCTCTTCTCCCAACCAAGTGAATTCGAAATTAGGGAATAACCTTTTCACCCATGCTAATTAATCCCCAGTATCATCAGTAAATCCGTTACATATGAATGCAATAAGATAAATACCTAATGAGAATTCTACCATAGCCATATCGACATCACAGAAGTCTATCAAATAAGGGTGCTGTAACTTCACGGCAACCTTCTTCCCTGTCCCCCATTCACGGGCAACGTGAACTTGCGCTAGACTTGCAACGCCTATAGGCTCTGGATCAAATTCCTCGAACCATTCTGAGATACTTCGCCCAGTATCAGCTTTAAACAGGTCTTCCATATCTTCGATTGGAGTTGCTACACATTGGTCTTGTAAAGGACGCATAGTGCCTGTCCATTCGACTGGGAGAACGGCTCTGCAGTGACATTCAATATTACACACAGTAGCATAGAGAAAGAATGAGCTTACAATGATGATATATGCTGTCCCAACTTGACGAAAATACCCCCATTTTTCAGCAAGGCAATCAGAATTCTGTGTGCACTCCTCGTGTGACACTGAGAAAGGGCCTTTTGCTCTTCCTCATGGGATGAATATGACCGGGATAGAGTCCTAAGCTCCCATTATGTCAGGTATTTGTTATATCATGGATGTAATGGCGGTCGGACCTCTTGTAATCGATAGCGTCAAGCACCACTGCTTTGCCTAGGATCGAGCATCGTTTGGCAGCAATAACGGTGTATCGGAAAGGCTCCCATTTCTGATAAGCTTAATGGTACAATACTGTCAGCCTTCAATTATAAGTCTCATATGATGCCGCAAACTAACCCGCATACCCCGCTCCCGCTGTTACAACTAAAAGTCCAGAAAAGACATAGAGTGGCCGAATTCCTCTCGACTTGGGGTGGGATGATGTTGAATAGTTTGTTTGCAATCGTGGCCGACTTTTAATAGGTAATCTGGCCTGCCATGGAGATGTCGAGGCCGTCCGCCAGCAACGAGCAGACATTCAGAAAATATGTAAAGTAATGCAAAGGTGGAAATAACGTCAGACTTTTGTGTAGGTTTCCCACGGCTTCAAGCACGCTTGTGGCTTGCCTCTCTTGCCCTTTCGTTCATTCATTGGTGAAAGATGCCAGGTCGTGCAGCAAAGAAAAGACGTCGCTTCAGACTCGAACAACCTGAGCAACTCGATTTATCCAGAAAACATGGCGATGAGCTTTTCGGATGCCTTCCTCTCGAGATGATCGCTGAAATTCTGGCCTATCTCTGTACACCAGATCTCCTTGCCTTGGCGAGAACGAGTCGCTTTTTCGCAGACCTATTGGTTTACAATAAATCATTGGAATATATTTGGAGAAATGCCAGGAAACAATTCTTGCCCTTACCTATACCGGATCCTGCGCCAAACTGGACTGAAACGTCATATGCCGCATTTTTATTCGATCCTGCGCCTTGCGAGGTGGGTTTTATTGTGATAATTATTTAGAGTGTATTTGGATATTGATGTTTTTTCTTTAATCTGAAGGTTTGTGAAGAAATGACAAAAACCGTACCCTATTCATGTTCATTGCGTGCCCGTATTTGCACCAAGGTTGGTTTAGAGATATCACTCCTGCTTTCGAACTCGCCTTCGAACTCATTCCTCATATATAGGTCGGATGCGGATCCTCATGGATATATGAGTGAGTTATGGGCATCGTACATGTAATTATTTACTTATTAACTGAGATCTCAGCCGTCTACATTTGGCTCGAACGTTTACTATACCCCACAGCGAAACGGCAATTACAGCCGCAATCCAGTCTTGGCTCCCTTATTATGAAGGCGATTCTGATGGTCAATAGTGCATTCTATCTGCAAATTTGAAATCTAACTTAGTCTCCTTAGACCGCGCCTCACGCCGTTCGTTTCACAAAAATATTCCTAACATTTCCACTTCACTCTCTGACATCTGGTTTAGGGTATAGGGTGGTTGATTGGGGCGCAGCTGCTAACCGATACCGTGAGGCGGCGATGTTGAATCCAGCCGAGTTCGTGAAAATTCAAGAGGTGGATGCTTTGTCTATGCGTTTACAATTGTAGAGCAATCATTCACGTTTAACTGTAGGAATTCGCCCAGAAAGCCAAAATTCTGCCTCGTTTGATGCAGGTGAGTACTGATTCGCCCATGTTGCACTAATAGCACGTATTTACCGACAATACGAAACAGGAAGCAAAGAATTTACTAACTTGGTGCAAGACGTGTCGTGTATACCAAGCGAAGTGTCATACTGATAATGAACTCTTGTACGTCTGAAGCCCGTTCTTTCTCACCTCGATTTCAATCTCACTTCGATTTCAATCTCACTATGTTCATCAAGCCTGAGAAATAAGGCAGCAATAGAAGATTGGAATGAAAGTGATTTCATCACTACACCATTATACCGCGACCTTATAAAACGGAAAGACGCACTTTACGAACTGATCACAGAAACCGGTATGAAACCCTATAAAATATATGGTTCATCTCGATTTATTTTTCGTCAGAATATGGATCACTTAAAGAAGAGTTCAGAGAACAAGTCGCCACCCGTCGCAAGCAGCGTATTCAAGCATCGGTCGACTCAATATCTCGCAGCAACCGAGAGGATCTTCGAAGATACTGGAGCAAACTCAAAACGTTCAGTCCCGACCCGATGCCGTGCTACGGCGAATTCCGCCGTCTCGATATCTGCAAGGTCCTCCTACAGAAGAATATTGACAAAGCAAAGGCCATGCAACCAGTCACCGACAGCTTATGGACGGAATTGAAACAAGGAGCCCCGATCGAAGAGCATATTCGGCAACAAATCAATACGTGGTTGGATGATACACGTGCTAAATTAGCGGAGAAATTAGGATATAAGCATGTGGAATTGGATACCGCTGCTGGATTTACTCACCCCACGGAGAGACTAACTGCATGGTTTGTCTGTATAAATTGCAACACAAAGAAGAAGAAGGATGTGGCGATGACCTTCAAGGATGTATGTGGACATCAGTGTCCTCCTGCTCGTCGCAAGGATCGTTCGAAGGCCGAATGGAATATTGACTGGTTCCAGCCGGATAAGAAGGTGAGGACGACCAGCCGGTTTGCTTTCGTGCAATATCCATTCTAACTACGAATATTTCAGGCTGTTGCAGCGATGAAGCAATTGCTTCGCATCATGTCCCTCGACGAACGCAAAGTCTATCTGGCATATCTCAACAACATGCTATCTCCTAATTATATCATATGCAAATCCTGTCCCAAACCCATCGTTCTTTCTCCGACTTCTCTTGTATGTCCCCACTCCGTAGAAGACAGCAACAGCGTACTGACATAAATATTAGCTGAGCCACTGTAAACGACACGAGTCCATAATTCTTGAGATTTTGCCTTCAGCTCAATTGAATCCCCAAACTGTTGTCAAACCAAGAGGCCGCATTGAAGATGGTCTTGTTGCCAAGCTCAATGGCTACGAGAGATCGGCTAAGAAAGAGCGAGCTTTGCGCGGATTTGAATGCAGGCATTGTCCCGATGATACGGCATACACCTTTGACGGGCTGGTTTCGCATCTTAAAGCCAAGTAAGTTACGCAAAATCTTCTCAAGTATTTAACTTATTCTGACATTATCTGTAGACATTCAATAGAGACACCTGGGGATGAAGATGTCTATTCGAAACCGAAATTGTAGATCGTTTCTTCAGTATCAAATTATCAACAATTCTAGCTTCCTCGTGATTCTTAATACTACCTCAAACTTTGTATGCTGGCTCGATCCAGAATCAATCGTCAATGTATCATAAGAAGAAAAAAGAACCCATATAGGCTATGTCGTGATTTTGTCCATACGTATTATGCAAATGAATAAAACATCGAAACGGTATTGTAAAGAATACAGGCGAAACCAATGCAGAATGTACGAATATGTAAACTGGATGAAATGCGATGAGATAGCAAACGAGAATATGCAAAAAAGCCTGTCAATTTTCATCTACGCCTGGGGGGCTGTGCGGATAGCCGATGGGAGCTTCCCGCATCTTCGTTCTGGTGCATGAGATCGGCATACAAAAGCTTGTACCGCACCAACTCGCCCTCCAACTCTTCGTTAGTTAGTCTGGTCATCACTAGTTCCTTCTACAGCGGCATTCATGAATATTTCATGTGTGAACAGAACGGATATCAGACGTACCACAATATCGCAATGTTCGGTATTCAATTGTGCTAAGCTGGATTCTAGGGTCTTACTGCAGGACGGTCTTAGTCAGAATGATCCTAACTCAGCGAAAAGTGTAAAACTTACATCTGGTTAGATAGATTTCGATTAATATTCCGCAAGTTATCCATCTCTATCGCATGTGCCTCTCGTTCTCGCACAGAATCTTGGTATTCATGCGCATATGCATCCAACATGAACGGCGTAATCCGGACCATGGCTGCATCGCGCACGAAAAGATCTGCAAGGTATGTCGGCTCCTGGCCTTCAATTTGGACCTATAATGCGTCGTCAATACGCCGGTGCATCATCCTATGAATGATAATAAAATGTATATATACCTTGTAAGCATCGAATAGTTTGTTCCGCAAGAAATCCACGATATCGTCAAACTTGAGTTTCAACAGTGTCTCCTCATTCTTCTGCAAAAGAGCTACGCTGAATCCAAAGATAGCCTCAATGCCAGTCGCCAAGACATTATCATATATTCGGAATACCACATCCAAAGGAAATCTACCATCGATATATCAGTAAAGTGCAGAGGTTGCAAAAAGGCAAAAGCGTACCGGTAACTAAACATGGTCAGGAACCATTGCGAGCAGTACATGCTAGATTTAATTCCCTGTCGTAGGAAGTGCACATGGAGAACGGGTAGTAGCTCCTCCAGTAGCCTGTCAAACTGGAATAATCGTAGCTGTAACGCTGGCATTTCAGGCGAGAAATGACCTCGAAGGCCATATGTTGCCATTAGTCGTACCAGAAGACAGAACGCTTCCTCGTCAGGCATCTGATTAAAAACTATTAGTCTTGATTGTAGAGAGTCGAACATCGCTTACATTGAGAAGAAGAACAGCAACAACGAAAGGCAATCCCTGACAATATCCCACATCCGGATCATATCTGCAGTTTAGTGCTTAGCATGATGCTTGCCCTTCAAAGTACGATGGTTAACTCGCAATGAATATGCTTTCAGAACATTAAACAAATTCTCTTGTCCGATGCCCTGGCCATCTTGGAAGAAATCATGATGAGGAAATGTTCTTCCCAAATCACGAATGATTGACTTCTCATGAATACTTGACTCTTTCAGCAGTTTGGCATATTCCGTCTCCAGATCAGGATCTTTGGATGCAGCCCTAATATTGAGGCATAAGAAGGAGCAATAACAGCAGAGGTAAATTACTCACATTAGCTGCCACATCATCCCGCGGAGAGAGCTCGGAATTCCTCGCTCAATGGCTGATGCTAGCTTATCGGCATTATCACGGGCAAATTGGTGGTAATCTACGACAAACCGTCAGTCATGGTAGTTGAAGATTATATGTTGGAGACACAAACCGGCCATAACAGCTCCCCAGAACTCTATGATAGGTATGAGCATTCACCGACGTCAAATATAATTTGGAGGATACAAACCCCAATCAATAGTCTCGGCCTCTTCTTCAGACGAGAAGTTCGATCGTTGGTTTTGTATTCGCGTGAATTCTTCTTTAAATTGACCATTAGATCCTATGTTCATGTCGCCCAAGTCATCTTGCTGTTCTAAACGGTGCTTGAAGAAGAGTGTCCGTGGAGATGCAGATGTAATATGGTCAAATCTATCTCCATTGATGCCTGTTTGATGCGTAGGACTGGATATGTCTTCAAATTGGTACTTATCCTCGGGAGGAGGTGACGGGGTCCCAGAAGAGAACGCAGAAGAAGGCATGACCTTCCCTTCGCCGTTAAATGCCTTCCCGCTGAGAGGGACCATTGAAAATCGGACGTCATCTTCGTCTCCGTTTACATCATTAACCGTAATGGTAACTTCTTGTACGTCTGTATTAGATAATTGAGAAGAAGCAGGGGATAGCAAATCGTCCAAAGGTGACCGGACGGAGGAGACTGTTTGAATCTCAGACAGAGTATTCACTGCCAGTTGCTCAGACAGAGTATTCACTGCCAGTTGTTCAGCAGCAGTTCCATTTGTACCCGGGGGTGAGGATCCCATAGTACCACTTGAAGGTTCTTTAGCAGCCTGTGCTGGAGCGCTTGCCTCAACCTTGCCTCGGTCTTGCTTAGTGCTCGGATCTGTCAAAGTAATGGTCTCCAAGGCAACTGGTATTTCCTCCTCCTCATCCACATACTCCACAGCTCCGGATTCATTTGAAGAGGACGAGAATGCACTTGGTGGTGTAGGTGGAGGCATCAGAGAGGTAGCGTCCGGCGTAGTTCGTGGTGGGCTCGTAGGCGAAGGTATAGAATGCCCGTTGGTATTGGGTCTGGGTATACGGCTCGATACTGGCGAGCGAGCAGGTTTCAATGGGGCAGTCTCTCCTCGTGTTTCGAACTTCGCAATCCTGTCGCGAAGGGATTTGGTCGGTGTTGAAGGCGAACGGAGTGCCATAGTGGTAACTGTTTGTTATCTTAGTAATGAGTAACAAGTTAGGGATGTTAAACTAACCCTTCACTTAATATCTACTTATGGAAGACAGGCTAGTTGGTATGAGGGTAAAAAGTCATCAGCAAGGGAGAAAAGTCCCTTTGAGGCTGCTCGAAAGAGGATCGGAGTGACCGGTCCCCATAGCGCCTTAGCTAATGGGGCTTCCTAGTTAGGACGCGGCTTTAGGTGAATCTATGGTTTATATCGAACAGAATATTCGTATAATTCTCAAATGTACCGGACGACTTTGCATATAGAATACACAATTGAACACGGTCGCGTCCCAGCCCTTGAATGTAAGACGGCAACGTCAGGGCGTCTACCCCTAGATTCCTTGGCACCATCATCAACCTCTACCACTCGATATGCAATGTCCATAACTCCTCGACTTTCGCCAGAGCTAAAGTCGGCTTATCGATTATTTCTTCGAGCAACATCTGCTGCAATCCTTCACCATGGTGGATCAAAAAGGAATCTTCGGACCCTCTATCGGCCATGGTTTGATGAAGCTGCGGAAGTAGAGACGCGTTTACAGCAGGAATCTAGCACAGAGACGCGTCGAGAGCTTGAAAAATGGCTGCAAAAATGGAATGTACGCGGTATGAGATTGTCTATCACATCACTTATTGCCACATCCTCATATATTCCTGGACAGTCGACAACTCACTAGAAATGCTGCATAGCTCTGCAATTAACCAAGGTCTTAGCCATAAATTAACACGGAACATGGCTTTGATTGCTAGGAATTATCGTATTCATATGGAACGAGGACGCCTACAATGGAACCCACAGCTCTCCAAGGACAGCGTGGAATATACTCCTCGTCATACAGCAACTATAGCAAAGCGGAGGAAGAAGGGTTTCAGTTTGGACACTGCGTTTCGAGCCATAGGACAAGTGGTCAAGTTAGCTGAAGGACAAAGTAATATTCATTTGGGCAGGATTGTAAAAAAGCGGATACGATATACAAACATCACGGACGTTATCCCTGACGAAAAGTCTACCTAGACCAAGTCGCATCATATTTGTGCTATTCCTTAATTCATTCCCTGTGTCATAGTGTCTTCTATGACGTGACGTGAATTTCGGTTCAACCAATGTATTGGATCAGACCAACCGCCGCCTCTAACTGTCATTTCAACGACGAACATAACAATCAGCTTTATTTAATAAAAGCCTAGTAAGGCTTTTAATACCCTTTCACATTGACCCGTCCAACACCCTCTCAGCGGACGTGGAGAGAAATTATATGGTTCGTACTCTATGTCTTCAACATGTACAGCATAATTAACATTCTATTCAGTAATTTCTCCCCTGCATGGTACGCTGTCATAATGGGAACCGGTGCCTTGGGATCTCTATTCGATATCTTTCCTTACGGTGGCCATTCAAGAGTCACAGAGGGGTTCGCTCTTGGATTCTTCTTTCTCAACTTCGTCCTATTCTGCGTGTTCCTCGCCTTGAGCCTATACTGTCTGGTCATATATCCCAAAGCCTGGCTCATCTTGTTGCAACATCCTGTTTACAGTTTATATTTGGGCTGCGTTCCCATGGGCATGGCGACATTAATTAATGTTGCGCTTGTTTCGGCCCACCAGTATTGGGGATTTGGAGGGATGGGATTTGTTTATACCTTATGGGCTTTTTGGTGGTTGGATGGGATTATTTCGTTTTTGTGTACTTACGGGTTGATTTTTCTCATGTGCGTATTCCTTTCTGTCGCTTCAATAAACATTGAAAACTGATAACAAGTCCAGGGCAACTCGCCATAAACAGACCATGTCCACATTTACCCCGTTATGGCTCCTCCCAGTCGTTACCCTGATCGTCGCATCCTCAACCGGCCAACTCCTCGCCACTCGCATCCTTCAATCCAACACTCCCCATGCTCTTCTCACAATGGGAATATCCGTCCTCATGCTCTTTACAGGTCTAGTCCTCGCTCTCATGATTATGACGGTTTACCTCTCCCGAATTATCATCGAAGGCTTTCCCGATATCAACCTCATCATATCTTCATTTATCCCTTTGGGACCTTGTGGACAAGGCGCAATTTCCCTGCTTATTACCGGTCAGAATTTCAAGCAGGTCATGCCATATGGCTATGGAATAGTATTGGGCGATGAGATGTCGGGCAGGATAATTAATGTTATTTGTCTCACTGCCGCGATGGCCCTTTGGGTGTTGGGAATATGGTGGTTAGTGATGGGTCTTGTTGCAATTATTGATGTTTTACTGCGTGGAGGGAAGATTCCTTTTAAGACGTCATTTTGGGGAATTGTCTTCCCAAACGTTGGTTCATTTTATTATTATATCTACTAATATTTTACTGATTTTACTCGAATAGGCCGTAGAAGCATTCGCGACTTGTCAACTAGGAGATGCGCTTGATGCGAAATTCTTTCGCGTGCTTGGAGCGATGTATGCGGCAGCCGTGCTCCTTTTGTGGATTATTTTGGCCATTCCTACTCTATTTCGGGTGTTGGATAAGAGTATCTTCGAAGCACCTTACTTGGCGGATCAAGACCTTTTAGAATTGGCTGGACAAAGCCAGAGAAGGAAGCAAGAGAGAGAGCGAAGGGATAACGGAGATATAACATGAATAAAAACACTATTAGATCTAATCATTTTATGAAATTTAAATACTAAAACCGACTGCCTAAACAAACGGATACATTGCGTGGTGAGTTATGCTACAACGTGTATAGATGATCTCTTTTATATCATGATAAAATCCTAAGATACTTCCCTCAGCGCCCTACTCATCTCTGCAAACCGGAAATAATCAATATTCTCTAGCTCCTCTTCGTCGTCAACCAACATATCAATCTGCCCGCATATCTCTGCCCACAGCTCCTTCATCCTCGCCGTCTCCTTCACATTCCAAAGACACGCATCCCGCTCCGCAAGCGTCATCGGCTGTCCGACCTTCTTCACAATCCACACCCTAGATTCCCTCGCCCTAACGTATAATTCTTCCGCCCGAAGCCGATTCCACTTGATAATGAGTTTCACGAGCCCCCGTGCGCCCCAGGATGTAGAGCGGAAAGACGGGGGAGGATATCCTCGACGCGGACGAGTGTGTTGAACGGGTTTCTTTTTCTTGATGATTTGCTTCCGGAGTCGTTGGAGACGATGGAACCGGGGAATGTTGGTAGTATCGAGTATATATCTCCTCCGAAGTCCGAGTTTGGTAATAAATGCAGGCAACGTCCTCTTATCATTGTCTTCCTCCACTATAGTGGTAAGGCATAAACTATGTGGCCTCACATACGTCGCGCGGACTTTTGCCTGCCATTTGATATTGTTTTCTTCGATCTGTTGGAGGCATAGGTATACCGAGTCTGATGATGATGATGACAGTGAGGTCGATGTCGACGTCGAAGAGAATGAACCACCCTGCGAAAGTGTATGGTATTTCTGATATGTGAGGATGGCGAGGCCCTGCGTTTTGTTGCTGAGCGTGACGACTGGCACGTCAGTCGTGGATACGGGATCAAGGTCGTCAAGTTTAGTAGAGAGGTGGTCCAAGTCGATGTCTATGGTATGGTGTGAGGAAGGATAGGGATCCGCGAGGTCCATGGAGATGAAGAAGATAGCGGAAACGACGCAAGTGGTGTTTGGGAGGATGTCTCGAAGGTAATATATGTACGGCCTCTCCTCATTAGTTTATGCACGGCAGACGGAATGCTTCCGGTACACTCTTCTGAGTCGGCTCGGAGGAAGAATTATGGGAGATAAATTAGCGAGATGCGGGGAAAGACACCTTTTCACTTGACGCGGGTGGAGACTGGGATCTAATAAAGCGGTGGAAGCAGAGATGGCCGCGGCATAAACGTTCTCCCGACATGCAAAAGTCGCAGCATTCATTACTTCTGGTTGAGCGTGACTATTATGTATACCTAGTCTTAAATAGGAATAATTCAAAGGTTAGAGTTAGCTATCCTTAGCTAATGTTGAATATCTACATATCGCGACTCAATACATTAGCTCACCTCGAATATGCAGGAAGCCTTGCAGTCTTATCCTTGATTACAAGATACCCAAAATCAGCGAGATATTATAATAAAATATGCAGGTAGTACATTACACTAAAATAAAGAAAGAAAAGTCTAAAGTCTATAAAGTCCATCTATTTTTCTCTGTCCAGCCGCAGGTCCGAAGGTTCTTGTCTTGCGATCTCAAACTGTATTCTCAGTTTCTCCTTCTCCTCCAAAACACACGGGGATATAAAAATCCTTTTATCATATACTTGAATGGCAGTCGGCACTGCGAGCAATAACCAGAGTGCCATTACGGCGGCGGCATAACAGGCTCCCAGGACACGGAAAACCGCCGAATCCATTGCTGTAGCCAGTTGGATCGTCAAAATTGCTCCGACGCCCTGCATACATATGTCTTAATCAGTAAAAATGGAAAATAAGAAATGAATTGAATTGCACCTACGTTCGGGAAAACAATACCCCAGAAGGGTAGTTTAAATATTAGCTTATGCCCAACCGACACTGTATAGATGACAGCAAACACTGCACAGGCCAACCACCATATCGTCAGACACCAAAGAACGAAGGCGCAGAAGAAGCAAATAATGTTCAAAACCCTGCCTGCCAGTTCGTCGCTAAGGACCTCGCCATTTCCTTTGGGTAATATCGCCACAAAATTATTTCCCGCTAAAAGGAGGGAATAACCAGCCTGCCCACAGGGTCCCAGGGGTAGAAATGATGAAAGCACTGCACCGGCGTCGGGGAGACCCTCGATGAAGAGGCGGCGGAGGTACAGAGTAAGGACCATAAGCGATAGACTTATCCCGAGGATGACCATGAATGCAGCAAAGGTCGTCGTAAGGGCTGCATTTGACAAGGAATGGGGTATTAGGGCTGCAGCGAGGAGCTGGCCACTTGAGGATCCGACAATAACGGTGACAATTGGGAGTAACCAGGCCGAAGTGAACGTAGCCATCGAATGTTCATGTTGCGTGATCCTGCAGCATGGGTTAACGTAAAAATTAAATCCCAGAAAAGAAAGACAACAAAAATAATATGGATGGATGAACGCACATTACATAGACCAACCCAAAACAGCAAAGGAACGACACAAACGTATCAAGCCACCACAGTCCCCAAAGGGTATACAAGAACGTCGTCCCGCCCCAATTCCAATACTGATACCCCAATGTTAAGCCAGAATTAATTAAGGTGACCGCGCCCATAGGGAAGCAGCCAATGTATAAGCTTTGCACGGGATGCCTGAGCATGAGACCCCAGAGACGAGGAAACATGACGTATCGGCATATCGTAAGGGTGAGGAATATGCAGAACAGGACCAAATTGAGGAAGAAAAACGCAGTTGCGAATCCGTTGAGGATTATCGAGTTCCCGCCATAGGGGTAGCTATGCAGCAGGGCACTGACCACACCCGTACCCATGTTTACGGAGAACCATACTGGTGTAAAATGCCTGGATTATGATACGAATATAATAAGTACTTCAAAAACGGCATAATTCGTGAATATAGAATATAGAATATCTACCCACTCGATAACATCGCGAATACCGCGATTACGGTGTATTGATCCGTTTGTTGCTAATGAAGGTGTAGTGGACTCGAATGCCATGGGATACCTAGGGTACTCACCTGCACAAATAACCCCTCCACTATTTATGCCTTAAACAGAACGCGAAGAATGCTGACTGTACGTCGATTCATTGTGACTCGCAGAAGATCAGCGGACGACAAATCTCTCATCGCCGACTCGGTCGGCATTACGTGACCCGCTGCAGCCAGTGGCGACACTACACCCCTTCGACGGGACTAGCGTAAGATTTTGTAATATAAGCGAGCTATGAATTTTTTGGCAGGAAAAATTACGTCTGATTCCGTATTTACATAAAAAAGATTAATTACGCGAAAAAACATATCAGAAAACCACAGCCCACTGTGCTGTCTCTCATTTCACGAAGTCTCAAGTACGCGCGTAGAATCCATGGCTTCTTCGTCCCTGGCTTCTGCCCGGGCCCGAAAAACGTTTCTTCATCGCAAATAGTAACAAACAAGTCCTTCCAGCTCGATCCGCGTACTGGTAACATGCAGCGTGCAACGTAAGAACAACGTCTACGTCGTCCAAATACGTATATATTCGTATGTAATTTATTGATCTGGTACTATACTACAGCATCGGCAGTTGGTGAACATGAACGAATGAATGTCGGGCGATACAACAGTAGGTAGTAGAATCATAGCGGGAGAGGAGCGAGGTAGTCCGAGACCGATAGACATGCAGAGCTAAACATGAGAAAAGAAAAAGTGCAAAAAAGTGCAAAAAAAAGTGCAGAAAAAAGTGCAAAAAAAGTGCAAAGGAGGAGGGAAGAAGAGGTAACAAGGAAATAAGTGTAAGTATGCGGATATGGCGTGAATGCGAGGGATGATGGAGGATGAGGATTGTCTAGAGCTAAGAGGCCTGTAAAGATTGTTAAAGAATTACAATGAGAAAGAAAATAAAGGAAATCCAAATCGATGGGGCAATTTTAAAAAGAGTGTGCTGTAGAGTATATTATAAAAGTTCGCAGAGAGGAGAGATAAGAGAAAAGAGAAAAGAGGAAAAGGAGAACATGAGCGCGGATAAACAGTTTCGAGCGAGAATAAGAGTCCGGGAAAGAGCATTAGTAGGAGAAAATCATCAACCACGGGTTCAGCACGATGGGGTATAGTATATGGCAGCCGAGTTGCACACTAGAAACGCGTAAATTCGTCAGAAACCCCCCGAAATAAAGTATAAAGAAAAAAAAAGGACATACGCAAACGGGAAAATAACAGCCCAACTCCCGCCCGTGATCCTCCACCCGACCGGCACAACGGGCAACACGCCACTCAGCAGCACCATTCCCACCACCGCAGTCAAACACACCGCGAACGCCCACTTGAAGCGCTTGAGGATGCGCGGGATCTCCTTGAAGAAGTTCGACACCTCCACCTCCTTCACCGTCGAGCTCCATGAGATGTTGACGCTGAACATGTGCGCCAGGATGGCTGCTGTTAGATGCAAGCTTAGGCCGCCGAAGAAGAAAAAGCTATAATCACCACCAATGTTCATGTTAATTTAAATCATATGATAAGGAGGAAGGGATACACGCACAAGAACGGCACCCATTTCAGATTATACCAAAACGAGGGCAGCAAGCCTTTATTGTACACACGGTAGTCGAGCATGATGATACCGAGGTTGCCCGCGCCGACGAAGACGACCGTGATTGCGAGCCACATCTCCCAGCTGCGCATGTAGTACCCATCCACCGGCACCGCGAACCCGAGGAGCAGATAGTTCAGAAGCGTGAGCGTGAAGGCTGCGGCGATACCATCTGCGTTTGAAATATTAGTTTTGGGAACACTATAGCGAGGGCGTTGGGGTGGGAGACGTACAATACGAAAACATATCTGGGGGCAACGTTAGCTTATGTTGTCCAAATGCACAGTATTGAACGCTACTCACAAGCCATGACGGAGATCTTATAATGCAAAGGGACAGTCGACCACACGAAGCGATGAATCTCCTTCGTCACCGGCCCTTTATACCACTTGCGGAACGGATTGAACAGCAATTCGCTACACCCTACCCACACCAAAACCAGCTCATCAGAACAACATCCAAACGAACTCAAATCGGCACGCACCATAAGCATACTTCATCCACCGATTAAGCTCATCATCACACGTCAACGACACACCCTCCTTAAAGCCTCCATTCGAGTAATTCGCCCAGCGGATAACATACCCCTTCACCTGCAGCCGCAGACTCATGTCGAAATCCTCAGACACATGCGACTCGCTCCAGAATTTCCGCCTGTTCGCGTCGCCTGGGTCGAGGAACGCGGCGTCTTGGACGGCTGACCAGCGCAGGAATCTATGAATAAAGTATTAATAATTAATATTATCATCGAAAGCAATGACAAGACATACGCATTATGCCCAACAAAAGGAGCGACTTCCCCATTGGCGGTCGCAGCTCCAATCGAGTGGTTAATCCGGCGTGTGAAATACGCCATCCCATTCTATCCCCGCAGCCGCCGGCGTAAGCACCCACCCCTAAACCAGCTAAGCACGACGGACGACTCACCTCAAACCAATGGTGCGCAACCTGCAACACATCACTCTCATGCTGAATAATAGCGACCTCAGGACACTCGTATAGCTCCCTCGCCGCATCTCTGAAGCAGTCGTCCGGCACCTGCGTATCCGAGTCCACAAGCAGGATGATTTCGCCAATGCGCAACGAGCGCGCGTTCGACGCCCAGGCTTCGCCGTTCGTCTCGTCGACGGCTTTGCGGAGCGCGAGCTCCTCGAGCGGAACGCCCTCTTCGTCGTAGTAGCCCGGGTTCGCCTTTTCGGTCGCCTGCATGTCACGCAGGATTTCTTCCATCCGGATCGAGAGGCTGAGGCCGTAGTTCATGTTAGAGGCTTTCTGGGAGGGAGTTAGGGACTATGGCTATGAGGATTTTTTTTAGGGGTGTGGGTACCTTGAAACGACCGCGACGCTTGAAGCCGCCGGCCTCGTTGGAGTGTTTTGGACGGGCGACCCAGCCGACGTCATGTTGGCTGTAGAGGTTGAGGCGAGCCTCGCGTTCGGCCTCCTCGCAGAGCTGCAGACCGTCATCGCAGATGAAGATAGAACTGGTACCACCTTGCCGCGCATAAGTGACCATGGCCTCCTTGATGGACTCGATGGAAGGTTGGCTGGAAACTGTCAGAAAACGAAGATCCCCTCAAATAATCTACGTACATGGTCTTTTCGACGCTTTCCTTGTAGACGGGCATCTGGATCGTGATATGGGGCAGCTTTTCCATTTTAATTGGGGGCGGCGGCACGGCGCTGTAGTACTTGCTGTTTTCATGATAATGTGCGGTCGGGCCGAGGCTGCAGGCGTCAAGGTCAATAATGAAACGCAAAAGTGACTATATGCGCGTGCGTACGTAAAGCTGACCGAGTTCACGATGGACATGGAGAAGAACAGGGCGACCGCGAAGATGAGAGGGGCCGTGACGAGGAGGAGGAAGCGCATGGGATCGTTGTCGAGGGTAAATTCGCGGATGATGACGTTGACACCATTTCCGACGAAGAACAAGGACAAGGCGGCGGCAAACCCGATGTAGAAATTGGCGAGGATGCGGGTGGGCCGGTTTCTCTTTACGATGAGTCGGCCCTCGGTGTTGACGGTACTGGCTTTCTCGACGTCGGTGAAGGCCTCGTTCTCCTTGGACTCGTTCATGCGGAATTTTGCCTCGATCTCGGCTGGAGGTATGTTGCCATAGGTGGGGTTGAAGCTGCGGAGGGAGGGGGAGGAGAAGGGGAGACGGGGCAGGGTGTTTCCTCCAGGGAGACGGGTGACCGAGTTGTTCGCGGAGGTAGGGGGCAAGCCTGAGCCTGTCGCGGAGCCGGGGCTGCGGTCGCCAGAAATGCTGGCGTTGGCGTTACGCTCTCGCCATACGAGACGGACGAGACGTTGTTCGAGGTCGTTGACGGCGGGTATAATGTCCTCGACACGGTCCTCCCAGACGACCAAGACACGCTCGCTGCGAATAAAGGCGGCGCGTTGGTCTTTTTCGGCGTTGGCGAGGTCCTCTACGTTCTCGAGGACCTGGATGCGGGTATCCTCGTCGATGAAGAAGTGGTCCTGGTCTTCCTTGACGGACGAGAGGGCTGCGTGGACGGAGGCTGTCCTGAGCTTGACGGCAGCCTCTGGGTTTAGAGCGGCGACAGCATCGTGGAAGGGAGCGAGGGTGGGGTTATCGTAGGGAAAGACACGGAAGAGGCCTGGCTGGACGCGAATGCAGACACCGGAGGCGATGTTGTCTGCCTGGGGTTTTAGCCAGGCGTCGCCCTGGGTCTAAGAGGGGTCAGCAACGTCCACAACTGCTTGCTCACTGCTCACCTGCTTGAAGATGTGGTGGAGGACGGCGTCGTATGCGTCGTAATCCATGCTGCTAGCAGACAGCGACTTGAGTGGTGGGGCGGGGAGAAGAGGACACAGAACAGGGAAGAAACGCGGGCTCTAAAACGAGAGCAAGAGAGCTGCATGGCGAGGAATATCCCGATATGCTGATAACCTCCCAGGATACCTTCCGCGGATAACCTAGTTATCAGCTCCTGACGTCACCCTTCATATCTCGCGCCACCGACCCCGGCCACCGCCGAGCTGACTAAGCATGTTTTCTGAGGATGGCCTAATAACTTAAGTGGTGGAGGATCTCCCTCGCTGCTCTCCACCATGTCCGTCCCAGTCCGCTCTACCTCCCCGCGTCCGCCCCGCGCCAGCCCCGGGGCGTTCTACATCAACCCCCGCGACAGCGACGACGACTTCTACGGCCGCGGCGCAGAACACAGCGCAGAGGACATTAATGAAATCGCACCTGCCGACGACGTCAATGCGCCTTTGGCAGGTGCCAACCGTCTTTCAGCCTCAGACTCGACTCATCCCTCCAACGTCTTCGCCGACCCCGTCGCCTCGCCCAGTCTCTCCAGCCATGGCCACGCTCCCATCGACCCCTACCGCTTCCCCATGAGCTTCCGCGACTCGTACCACTCTGCTGCAGGAGCATATGCCGTCGTTCCCCAGTCCGCAACGAGCCCGCGTATACCCCGCAGTGCCGGCGGCGCACCCCCTTCCGCCTTCCCCGAAGCTCGCCCAGAGTCCCCCGCGACGATCTCCCGCAACGGACATACGGAGGAAAGCTACTTCGCGCGCCCCGAAGCCCCGTTCATGCGCTCAAACGGCCGTCTGAACGAGGCCTCCCGCAACAGCTCGTACTCCTTCGGTCCCCCACCCGCGTGGAACCAGTCCGCCTCCCGCGTCAGCTTCACCAACTCTGCCAGCGGCCACCCTGAGTCCACCGTAGGCGCGTCCCGCCGCGTCCGGCGCAAAGGTGTAAGTCGCGCATACAGTCACCTTTTCGTGTGCTTAACCTCTCGCAGAGCTTTACATCCACCCTCCTAGGCAAGGACACCGAAATCGAAAAGCCATGGATGCGGACCCCCGACCGCTGGGGCTCGTTCGGCCAGTGGGTAACCCGCCTTATGTTCTTCCTCGGCATCGCGGCCTCTGCGGCCCTCTGTTACTTTGGCTTCGTGGGCATCAACCGCCTCGGGAACGTGTGCCTCGAATTCCAGGACGACTTCAGTGGCGGCTTAGACACCGATAACTGGCTGCGCGAGGCTGGTGCCGGTGGATTTGGCAACGGTGAATTCCAGTGGTACTCCAATGACGATACGAATAGGTGTGCAATTTTCACCCTAACTACACGCATATTATGCTTATTACGTTTCAGCTTCGTCCAAGACGGCCGCCTATACATCGTCCCCACCCTCACAGAGGACACCCAGGACGTCACAAAAGGCACCCTCAAGGTCAATGGCTGCACCGCTGACTCCGACCCCAACAACCTCACCGTATGCTCCGTCTCTGCCGGCGGAGGCAAGATCCTCCCCCCGGTACAAAGCGCACGAATCTCCACCCGCAACAGCCATAGCATCCAATACGGCAAGATCGAAGTCACTGCGAGGATGCCTAAGGGAGATTGGGTGCGTGCTGCCCTCATCTAACTAATATGCTAATGCTAATGTCATGGCAGCTATGGCCCGCAATCTGGATGCTCCCCGTCGACCCCCCAAAGAATGAGATGTGGCCCGTAAGCGGAGAAATCGACATCGCCGAAGCCCGAGGAAACGCAATAGACTATCCCGCACAGTACGTCCACTCCGCCCCCTTCCATTATTCCATAACCTAACGCCCCGCCCCCCCACAGAGGCCAAAACTTCATCTCCTCCGCCCTCCACTGGGGCCCCTTCCCCACCCTCGACGCCTGGACAAAAACCTGGGGCTGGATCGAAAAGAAGCGTGAGTCCTTCGCGCAGGACTTCCACACCTACAGCCTAGAATGGGACGAGGACTTCATGCGCTTTTATATCGACCGTCGTACTGTGGCTGGGCTGGAGCTCAGCTTCAAGAAGAAGAGCCTCTTTGATTTAGGTGACTTCCCACAGGTTGCGCAAGTTAATGGACAGGCGAAGGTAGTGACGAATCCGTATGATGGGAGGGGGAATAACGCGCCGTTTGATCGACGTATGTCTTTTGCTTTTCACCCATTATAATTATCCCTCATCGTGTTTAATTGTTTGTTATTTCACAGCATTCTACCTAATCATAAACGTCGCAGCGGGCGGAACGAGCGGGTGGTTCCCGGACAACGTGGGCGATAAGCCGTGGCTCGATACGTCTGCGACGGCGATGTCCGACTTCTGGGGCAAGAAGGATACGTGGTTTTCAACGTGGCCGACGGATGTGCAGGATCGGGCTATGGTTATGTGAGTTTCTTTGTTCTTTTTTGGATTTTCGTTTGCATTTGGATTTTCGTTTGGGATTCGGATTGGGATTTGTTTGAATTTACTTTTGGTTTGGATTTCGGTTTCGCGGCCATATCATCCATCCTATCCCCCAATCCCCTCCTATCGCGCATCATCTTTCGTCGAAACAAACGAAGGAAATCCATCTCAGATCCTTTCTATTCCTATTCCCATTCCCAATTTTATCCCCCTTCTATTTTATTCTTATCCATCCATATTGCAATACTAACCATCCCTGCCTCCCTATGCAGTGACTCCGTAAAAATGTGGAAACTGTGCTGAAGCCTCGCGATGTACATCATTGTCACTGACAAGCGGGCGGCTACTCCTCCCACGGACTATACCTGGACATTAATATTGTTTGTCGTTCTTCATTCCTTCGCTTCGGCTCGCTTCGATAACGCCTCCTTCGATAACGCCCTCCTTCAAGTATCTTGTCCCCTCTATATCCATATCTTACGGTTCTTCTCCCCACGCCCACACGCCTGAAGCGTGCTTCCTGCATTTTCGTTTCATGCCCCCCTCGGGCCCCCGAACACACACATTCCATTCTTTTTTCCATTCCTTTTATTCTTTAGCTTTCTTTTGCATTTGCATTTCTATTTTCTTATCGTAAAACCCGTTCGGACCTTGTAGACTCTCTTGTCTCTTTTTTCTTTTCTTTTTCTTTTTCTTTCCTCTCATCCTTCATGCCCCTCATACACGTCATACTTATTCCTGCACTTAAGGTACTTATACCGAAATCCATTATAATGCATGTCATAATCCCCCTTCTTCAGGCTTACATGTCTCTTGCCACCTTTATCTCCCTCTCTCTCCCGCATGCACATGACGCTTGTTTCTGTTTCTGTTTATCCTACGTGTTATCACTCACTCACTGCACAATTGCGCCTAAATAGCTAGCTAGTATTCCTTACACGCTTTGTAGAGCAAAGAACGAAAAACAATAAAGTCTATGTACAAGACCCCAACCACACCTAATTGAGCCCGGGCCCAAATAGGTAAAACCCTCATAATCCGCGATAATCGCGCTTCCCTTATCTAAAGGTATGATAGCACCCCGAAGCGGAAAAAAACATGATGATCGGCTGGGCATCGAAGATTGGTAGATTATCTATTCGGATGTTCGGCGGAGAATTTTTATTTTAGTCGAGGCTTTCCGTTTGGGAAGGGTTGTGCGTTCGGGGAGAGGGGATTGGCTGGGACTCGAGGAGGTTCAATGGTGGTGTTGCCTCGATCAGGCCCCGGAGCGAGGTATGGTTCTTAATTTAGGTGTCATGGTGGTCGCGGCTGAGTCGGAGGTTGGTGTAGCAACGAGTACGGATTTGGGGATTCAGACAGGTGGTGACAGTGAGTGCCTTTGTTTTTCTTGTTATGTTTTTTTCTTTCTTGTTATCTGGATTCTGGATTTTGGATTATACCTTTGTGTTCCTTATGTATCTGATTGTTTCTCTCCCTCCCTCTCTCTTCTTTTGTAATTCGTGAATGGAGCGGTGGAGTTCAAGGGGGTTGTAACTGGTTGTAACGGCGTGGCCCGGAGGACGTTCACAGAGCACTCAGTTCTACCTTGTTTAACTTCCCAGTGACAACATATATGTATTGAGTGATTTGAATAGCGAAGGATCCGAGCGTGCTACAGTTGCCGGGCACCGAGGATTCTTAAGCTCTTACAATTATGGGTCTGGTTTTTATTCAAATATTTGACAGCGGCATACAGTAGCCACTCTATCCTTCGGCTTCTTCGGATTCTTTGAATCTCAGTTACGCCTTCGCTCGGAGTCTTTTAATTCTACTTACTGAGTGGTAGAGCCATAGTCACCCACTCACTTAGGCGTGCATCGACATCGCTGATAAAATATTTTATTTAGGCTTCGAAATCATTTTCGTAAGACCAGTTTTGGTACAACTTCAAGCTTGCTTGGAGCGCGTCATTCAACCCCACTTCGGCACCAAATTCAAGAGGAAGCGGCCAAGACTGGTGATGGTCGGTCGATCACCAAGCGATCGCGAAAGAAAGGACGCCATTACTGGGAGGCTGTGTAAAGCTGTCGTTTTTGGTTAGACTCTTCTGCAGCTTTCAAGCTGAATGAAGGAGGCAGAAAATTCAAGAATTTATTAGCCGAATAATTAATTAAATAAAAATAGGTGGTCAATAAATTGCACAGCAGTCTTCGATAAATTTTATAGCTATATTTCCGAGACCGCCTCCGAATTGCTGCCATAATTAAATCCTTTATTGATTGATCTTTAACCGGCTTGGAAAGGTACAAAAAAAAGCCAGGAATTACCAGGAATTATTGGACAATATATTAATGAAATAAATTAAAGAAAAATGGTGGCAACTGCACAGCAATTGCTTTGGTGGGCTTCGATAAATATGTATAACTATTTGCAGATCACTCCTATTTCCAAAGGCTACCAGAGGCTACCTCTCCTGTCAATGTCCATTGAAATCTTTCCCACAGCGGCTGCAGTATTGTAGGAATTATTGCGTCAAGAGATTAATGGAATGAAATGGAAGAAAAAACTGGCAATTCCTTGCACAGCAATCCTTTGCTGGACTGACTCAAGGAAATTATAATGTATGACCGCATGCCCACCTCCAATACCATAACCGAATTGCTCAACTCCCGTCCCTAAACTCGCTCCACGCCTCTAAATCCTATCATTGTCGTCTACCTATGTACCTAAGTATACCTGAGGTCGTCATTCATCTCGTTTTTATTTTATTTTATTTATTGCATTTCAATAATACAGTCCAGTAGTTTTTAATGCGTTACGTACCGCTGTCAGAGCTCGCATTCCCTTCTTCGGATGCCCCCCTTAAGCTATTTGATAAAGTATGCACGACGAGTACTTCTATTTACCTCGCAAGTATGCAGAGGTTCGCACGGGTGGATGAATGAACTCGTCATTGCCGTTTCAGGGAGAGATGAGTATCCTATACAACGTATGTATACTGCTAGTACAGGCTAGTACTACTAGGTAGAAGTCGGCCCTGCAGGTGCACCGAATAATGGCGAGTACGGAGGAGTGGAGCCGTTAGGGTCTGCATACGTCCGTTCGGCGAGCCGTGCGTTTTGATTGTGCTGTCTGCACATTCCTTGATTTTCTTTCTTCCCTCTTCGAAATTGAAATATTATCCTAGATATTGTTTCACGACTTTTGGAGGTATGCAAGGTAAAAGACTGAGGAGGATAGCCGTTGATGCGTAAGGGGGACCCGTAGATCCTTGTTGTCCTCGCTTGTCGTGGGTACTTAGATAAAAGTCGCGCTCGGTTGCATCGGCCTGTTTGGATTCGACTATCTACCACCCATGATAAGAGCTGCCTGTCCAAAAATGCTGACATAGGGATATCAAATAACTGATATAAACCAGCGGTGCTCTGTAACACCAGAATCTTCCAAGAAGTGTATATGCACATGGACTCCTAAGGCGGCAGGAGGAAGGGTTTTTACTCGGACTGATGATATGCATACTCATACTCACTGCAGACTATCCGGAAATGAGACGGAGCTAGGCCTGGACGGTCTATTTCTTTGTTTGACGGAAGGTGACGAAATATCAGGAAATATCGCTCATAAGGGGTCCGTGCAAGCGTTAATTATAACTAATAAGATGAGAGGAAGGGGGAGGTGGGAAGGACTTCTTTTACGCGTGATACGGTGCATAGTGATTGATTGTCGTGAGGTGGAGAAGGCAGGGCGCGCCTTCCTGGATGCTCTAGACTAGGACCCCGGTTGTTGAACAAGGTAAAATAAAGTAATTTGTAAATAATTACAGAATTGCCGTGCCTTTGCCTGAGTGAGCATTCAGGCCTCTGATTCCTCGATTCCAGTCAGCTAGACTTCGAGATTGGCGTGCCCTGACGGTGTGGGCAACTTATAATCTCGAGACGTTCATAAAAACCTAAGATGGAACTTCATTGGTCGTTTATTTTCCCCAACCCCTGCAATAATTATGACAAGCATTCTTCTCGAGTCTAAAACCAAGATATTCGACTGCCTCGAATCACTTTTCATTTCGCTTTCCCAGCGTCCGACTTGGCAGGTGCATGGCCCGCCAAAGGGCCTTGATACCAGTCACAACGGGAAGCCAGACTGCCCCCGACGTCCTTATCCCTATAGCGGTGCGTGCAATATCGTTATCATATTGAGGCTGTCGAAAGGAAGAGGCGTTGGACGGGGGAGTCGTGTGGCCCAGAGGGTCAAAGTCGAGTATAGGAGCCCATTTAGACAGGATGACCTCGGCCTTCCCTTGGAAGCCATGTTCGTTGTTCTCATCAAGGTAGAATATTGTGAGCATCGTTGCTAGCATTCCGGAATCCTAGGATAGACAAGTGCGCATATCAGTGACATCCATTAAATGTTATGAAATGCAGATGGAGATGAAGGATCCGTGTAATGTAGGGTTAGGTTGGTAAGGGAGGAGAATGCTTAATCATGGGAAACTATTCATTAAACTTCTTACTTACCTGTAGGGCCTCACGCGTTAATAAACGGCCGGTGGCAGTATGCGTTTTGATTATCCATTCAGGAATGCGCTTTGCCATTTGCATTTCAGGTCTATCGTGCACTTCGAGGATCGTGGTGAGCGTCTGAGAGAAATGGTGGCCATGGTGAGTATCATGACTCACGAACAACGAACAAGTTAAGAGAGATGCTTACTTTAAGTGAATGTGGGTCGGTGAAGGGATCATCCATGCCGAGATAGTGATCCATCGTATGGGAGATATGCCAATACGAGCAAGCTGTAAAAGCGGTGAGTATCCTACTGTTTAACAGAATATAATACAAGTGGACTCACTGAGGTATGGGACGACACAGTGTGTGATTATTAGCTCTGAAGCTAATTCAGTAAGTTGTCTTGGTCGTATTTCGTCACAGAGCCGAGCTGCTCTAAGGATAATGTTGCGCAGATACTTGATTGTCCTGAAACTCTCCCATTTGTCTAATGTATTAGTCCACCCACATGCAGACATTTGGCTCCATAATGCGATGGTTATTGAGGCAGTACGATAAACGTAGAGTATCCCAGAAAGGCTTCCTTCCAAGTCTATCGAAAGATGTTCGATGTCCAAGAAGGTTAAGGTAGGTAGATGAATAGGAGAAATTAACCAGAGGTGTTTGAGGCTTCGAAGAAGGCCTTGGATTGGGAAGCTAAGGAGAGAGGAAAGTATAAACTATTGAAGTTGGATGTTTGAGTTGAACTTACTTTCCCTTTGCATCCGTACCTATACGTAAGCAAATCGATAATATATATGTTGATACTGAGCGAAATCGTTGAGATACTTGCAGAACCTTAAGAAATCCTTTCCAATCGGGAGCGTAAGGGTTATTTGGTATACATATTAGGTGTATATCTTCAATAATCCTATACGTTAATATATCGTGGAGTATCTCATTCGGAACAGGCATGGCTTGCGCCATCCGTGCTTTGGGTTCACGTTGCACTTGAAAAATCTTCATGTTGGATGGTATCCCCAACAGGGCTGTTTATCGATATATAAGCGGTCGTATATCTTCATGTTAACTACGCCGCGAGTGTCTTGAAGGCGGAGGGCGTGCATAGGGCGCAAGGCCGCCGCGCGTGGCGTGACAGATGGGGCGTTACGATACGTGCCGTCACATCTTCATGTTGGTCAATTGATTGTTAGATTGTGTCTGTGCTGCCAGTATTTCAATTGTTCGAACATTTTCTAATTTTGAGTGCTGATAGGATCAAGTCTCTAGCGAAATTCGAGGGTTTATATACCTGCCAGAGTGATGTCAGAGGTGCAGGCGTGCTAAAAACACCAGGCGCAAAAACGTTGATGGTTCCAGGGATGGTGATATCGCTAAAAACATTTAGCTTTTTAGGTAACTTTAGCAGCCTCTCGCATGTTTGGAGTGGATCCTTGCATATTGCGCCCCCCGATGTTGGGAGTATCCCAGGATATACGCCATGATCAGGAGGACCCCAGAATGTTTCCACAGTGGAAATCTGCACAGACAAACGGAAGCAATGTAGCATACTGCCTCATTTGACATGAATATGGTAATGCAGAGATGAGCTGTAAACCTACTGCATTTAAAGAAGGGAAATAATTTTCATCAAGGCTAACCGCTTCATTAAATCTAATGGATTATGAGTTCGGATTCAATGGAAAACTGTGCTTGTTACCTTCTTGGAAAAACCCCGGAAAATAAATAGTAATGCTTTATCAACAAAATAATCCGTTGCCAGGTCACTCTGCGTGCGTTATCCACGAATCCAGTCGTAAAGACTCCGGAGGAGGAAGGTTTCTTCCGGGAGTGGGTGATACGTCACATTTGCGTCACAATGACCGAAATTGGCAGGTGTAGTTCCCATAAGGGGAAAAAAGAAACCAAGAGTTTCTGACCGGAAGTCTAGCGTCTAGCTTTAGTTGTCCAACCCTTGTCAAGTATAGTGTGCAAGAGGTAAGTGGATGCTCACTCGAGAATGTGTAGAGCGATGAAATAAGCTTGTATATGTTTCGCTTATTGCCTTATGACCTAAAGATGATGAAGAAAGGAATCTATTAGAAATGTGCTCAAAGACTATTTCTACAGAGAAAGAACTCTAAGAGAACTTGCAAATTATTTGTGATGTTTGCAGGCGGCCTCATAGAAAACCCATGCTTGGACGAAGCTCCCGGATTCCCATGGTGGGATATCTGTGAAATTCACCGAAATTACGTCCCAACAGCAGGGAGCAAGAACCGAAGCGAATTGTACTATCGCATTGTTTGCGTCATCATGCTTACGATATGCGTGACACTGATGGTCACAGTAAGTTTGCACGAAACAACACGTGATATCGGCAACACGCGTTATTTGGTGTTGTCTGTGTTGTTCCAAACAACACGCTTCTTCAACGCGTCCATCCTTCACTCTTTTGACATGGCTTCCGTACTGCGTCGACCCCTCGGAAATCGTCAGGCAGATCAGTCTACCAAGACTGAGAAGCTCCTTTCACCGTTTGCTAGCGCAGTGCGCCCATTGGGGTCGACGATTAACATCAAGAGGCCCCGGTCGCCAGAGGCGGAGGAGGTTTCGCAGCCCAAGCGGAGCAAGATCCTCTTGCAGGCACATGCGCAGATCACTAATGGAAAGTCTACCATCGCGTTGAACACGACCAAGGAGACCAAGGAGCGCAAAGAGAAGGGGAAGGACGTGGACCGCGTGACTGCCAAAGACGCTCGACATCAAGCTCAAGAAGAGTTTGTGACCAGGTATACGAAGGCGTTTCCGACGTTTGTCTTTTTCTTTGATGAGCGCGATGGCAACCACCAGCACGTTGAGCAGGGCGTGACGGCCTTAGGAGCAGTACGCGTCTTTATTCTTTCCATGACTACTGGAACTTATATTCCTTTCAGAGAGTTGAACTCTTCTTCTCATCCTCTGTCACCCATGTCATCACCAATCGCCCCCAACCTCCGAAGAATGAACAGTATAAACCGCCTAACAAGGAGAATAAGGAGAATGTAGTCCCCAAAGGGCAGAAAACCGGGAACTTGAAGAGTCCCATCAACTTGAAATCTCGGTATGTTTTCGCTAATATACTTGAACACTTATTTATATTTCTGGCCAATAGCTTCGATCATGGCGTATATGATAAACTTGTGCGAGATGCGGTTCAATTAAATAAGAAGATCTGGAATGTTGCCAGTACGTATCCGTCTTCTACATTCACATAATTATCCTAAACGTGTCAACTAGAATTGGAAAGTGTCCTGAATCGACTTCGTCCGTTCGACTCCACTACCTGGCACGGCAAAAACGAAGAACCATCCCCAGCTCTCACAGAGCTACTTGAGAACGAACGCATACACGGCACTCTTGAACGAGACCCGCGCGAACGCCGTCACGACTACGCATACTTTACCAAAGGTTCCTACTTCCTCCTGATTGAAGATATCAAGAGCGAACTCGCGCCCATCGGAATCATGGAGTATCCCGGTCCGTCGCGCGAAGACAAGACGCCATATCCCGTGTTATACATGGATCCTCGCGCGCGAAGCCCATACACGAAATGGGATGAGAAGGAAGCGCGACAACTAAAGAAAGCTGAATTGAATGAGAAACTGAAGAACGCGGAGAATGAGAAGAAACGTGCCAGGGTCAAGGAGCAGCTGAAGCTGAGGCATTTCGAGACTAAGAAGCTCACACACAAGCTTCAGAGGCGTGCGTCGATGGGTAACTTAGAGGCGGCGCATGATTTAACGTGTCCCGCGTTCGAGGAGGACGCGTCTCTGAGCATAGGTCCTTTGTCCAATAGCATGGCGCCTGGCGAACAAGTCGCGTCTGGGTTTGGTCCGTCAACGACTGGGTTCCCTCTGAATGCCTACCTTGCTGCGTCTGGCAATAGCGTTGCGATTACTTCCACTACTACGACATCGCTTGCGCGGAGCCTTGCCAATGCCAACGGGTCGACTAGACTTCCTCTGAACTTGAGGCAGTCGCTCGGAAAGCAAGTCTTGATGAACCGGGCGGCGAATACTAATAAAGAGAATCCGTTTGAGCAGCGCTTGCGAAAGGCGAAGAGCACGACGACGTTGAAGTTGCCTCCCAGAGAAGAGACGAAAAAGCCTGGGTATTGTGAGGCGTGTCGGGTTAAGTTTGAGGACTTTGCGGAGGTTTGTGCTATGATACATATGCTCGATGAATTCACACTGAACGTTCCTTTCGTAGCATATCAAAGGCCTTCGACATCGTAAATTCGCCATGAACCCCAGCAACTACACAGAGTTGGACGGGTTACTTCGTCGCTTGTGGCGTAAGCCGAAGCACACTTTCGATATCTCCAATGATTCGGACAGCTCTTCCTCTTCTGACGACTCGAAGTCCCTTGATCTTGAACCTGGCGATTACTTCTATCGGGTAGGCGGTTCGGAAAGTCAAAACGAGAACGGAAGTGAGAGCGGAAGCGGAAGTGGCGATGAAGATGAAGATGAAGATGAAGATTTGGAAGATGGAGATGATAATGATAATGAAGACGGGAACGGAGACGCCGACGAGGATGAAGAGATGTGTGTGGCTTGCTGTGAGGTCCATTGATTAACATTACTATTCATCATTCATACATTATTCTTGCATGGGTTCGATTATTTCATTTGGTAGGTCCACAAAACTGTAGTTTCCATTATTCGCGTTCAAATACCTATATATACAACTGTGTTTTTAGAATTCTTCGTCTTGGCAATTCGAGCAGCCTGTTTTAGCTTTGAGTGCGATGTGTTATGCGGAGGTTAGGAATGCAAAATATTGCAGCGGAACTCAGTAATTCTGAGTGCTTAACCCAGTACATACCACCCAATTTTAGTATTTTTATGGATTTTAAGGAGAAACTAAACCCAAAATCGTATAAAATCATTTAGAACATAATTTCTCCAATCACAGCGCTTCGGTCGAGGCGCTCAATGGGCTTTCCTGGCTCATGACCTGGCTCTTCCGAAACCTGGTCCTTGTCCAACTCTCAGTTCTTTTGGGAATTCCAATATTCAGTTTGGAAGCATACGTCTCCGGAAGAGTTTCTCCTTTTGCCTGTCGCGTATGAATGGGAAGGACTGAAGAAATCGGGATTACGTCTTCCGCTTTTAACATCCTCAGCAAGCCATCGTCATTTCAAAGTCAAAACTCCAGAATACAGCAACTATGATGCATCAATAGACCCTGACAAGTTTTTTATTACCTGCGGACACTTCGGTACCATAATGTCTTTAATCCATCTTCCGCTAAGTAGCTGCTTTTAAGATATCCTTGTCCTGAGTGTTTTCATCTATTCCAGACCAGACTTTATAGTAGCACGAATATTGTATTTGGAAAACACTTAGATTTCTTTATGGAGGGAACCCCCCATCTGACTATTGTTCCGCTTCAGAACAGTTTTCGTAAGCAGCAATATCTCGCATGGATCGGAATTTCATGGATTGATTATGAACTTTAGCTGAATGTGTTTCCTTTTCATTTGTTCTTGCCGCTCCGAACTTTTCAGGTATTCATTGGGTCTCCGGTCCAAAGACTACCTGGGATGAACCCATTTCATGGCGAAGAGACATAACAAAGAGCCTTTGCTCTGTCTTGCTATTTGTAAGCTTTCCTTTCTTTTACCTGGTCATTCTCTCGGTTGAACAAGTCTCCTAGCCGCCCAATTATATCGATGTTGATTCTTGGAGATCGGGTAGGCCTCAGAGACATCTCAACCCCAGAAACTTGTTCCTGATATCATTCGCTGTTTCAAGGAACAGCACACATTCTTTTGCGCTCTACGATGGGAGTAACTTAGTTTTAATCGAAATTCCTTTTTGTTCTAAGGATCCTGGCTTCATCATCGTGGTCAAAGCGATACACTAGGACTCCCTGACAAACTGGCTAACATATGTCATATTTAGTGAAGCTCGAAAGTGCAGAGTATGGCGTGACCTGGAATTTTCAGTTACACCTCTCTGTCTTGGAGCTCCTATCGAGTCACTGACACATGAGCCCAAAGAAAGCGAACCGAATGAAGATGAAGATGCTTTTTCTCAAGAAACGCAATCTCGTAGCGGACTCATCAGCTTCGATCTCTACAGTATACAACATCATGAAAAACTATGGAAACAATTTCTTTTGTGGAAGAAATGCAAGATTGAAGAAGCAAGTCTTCGCGGACCCCAAATAGGCGACATTCTTCAAGGAAAGAAGAATACCTTTCGTCAAGAATTTGTTCTATTTCGATCTTCCGTCCTGTTTCTACCAATTCCCCAGGAAACAGTACATAGATTTAAGAATCTCATCAGGCCCAGAGACCAGCTGGCAGAACGGACTATCCAAGGCTACGCTGGGAATTTCAATTTCCATGTGACGGAATGCATCAAGATGGGAAAGGATTCCTTTCAAGTTTGTAGCGGAACAATAAGTAATATAGATGGAATATAATCTAGGCCTCTTTGCCTCAAACTCCACGACGAGAGACTATTCAGTATACCATGTTATGGGCGTGCAGAGCTTGACGACTTCTCTTTGGGTCCTGATAGAGCAGAGGACCGACTATTGGAGTGGATTACAGCTGAAGACCTCGCTAGAATGGAGGAATCAGTATACCATAGATCGAAAGATTACCAGGGCAGTTTATTCTACCTGGTGGTCATCGTTGTATTGGCTTCTTAATGGAGGAAATAGAAGGTATGAACCTTGCACAAGCCGATTTGTCATCCTTTTCCGAAAGCATTTGGAAGGAATTTGTGAGTATGCCCAGTCCAGCTATTTTAGAGCAATTTACGACGAGATTTCACAGACTTTATCAACTCGTCATGGACTCAGGATCCTCTGTTATGCTCAGATTTAACAGGAAGATTGGCACGCTGGACAGTTTATGGTTCTCCAGCAAAGCGCGTCAGCATATCAGCATTCAGACGGACTGTATGTTCCCCCAACTTATGCCTAGCAAGATTGTTGAAATTCTATAGAAGGTCGGATGTTGCTGAATTGGGATACCCTAGAGTCGATTTGGTTTCCTGTGGATGCGAATGAACATGAGGAAAAAGGCCCTTAGCTAAACCAATAGACTATCATTATTATTACCCGGCTTCGAGCTCCATATCCTTCCGATGAAAATTGTATATAATTTACCCCATCTGCAGGAGCCTAATCAGGAATCATCCCAGCACAACGACGGAACATACACGCTATACAAGATCAAATGTTGCCATCAGTTCGTGCGAATCACTTACTTATGGAAGCTTTTTTAGCTGAATACTTCACAGGCATGTCAGTATTCAGGTCAATTTTTCTTCTAAATCGACTATTTGCCAGTTCCGCAGCAGATGGAAGTATATATTTACAAATAAGGTTTTGGGGGTATACACATACTGCACTCATGATCGGACGCGGCCTGTGAAGAATTACACTGTGAGGCTAGTGATCCCGAAAAAGAGAAGTATTTATTGGAAGGGTTTCTATCATTGGCATAAAGCCCATGAAACAAAATGGACAAAGTCTTAGTTCAGACTATGTTTGTCGTAAAGATCGTAAAGTAAAAACGAAATGTTCCGAAATAACTTTAAGAAAGCTCATGCCACCTGGTAATAGATAACATGCGAAATAGAAGAAACGAAGGTCATGAACAATCTCAAACAATCGTGATAGTCAAGAGAACAACATTCCCGTCCAACGCAATACCTATATAAGGGCATTAAATACCCAGAAGAGTCAGTTTGGAAATATTCAGATGCTCACCGTGGTTGACTCCCTGGCTCCCAACTGGAAGAAGTCCAGTGATGGTTTGGTTGGTGGTCGAGTAGTTTACGCCGCCGAAAGACGTCTGACTGGCTGTTGCTGCAGCCACCAAGCTATCACTATAAAAATATTAACACGAAGATCCCAAGACATAATGACGATTCCGATTTACCGTCCGACATCATATCCGTTCGGAGCAATTGTGTGACTTTCAGCTACGTTCTATATAATGAATATTAAGCCCCAATGACGCACGTGCGATTCGGAACTAAATTCATACATACCTCTTCCTGAGAAACACTATTTTGATTTCGATAAAACAAAAAGGGATGAGTGACCTCCGAAATGACCGAGCAACTTCGAATCTCTTACGCTAAAAACAGAGCTCCAGTGTTGGCCATAGTTCCATTCTGTCTCCAGTACCTAATTGGCCAGGAAGTAAATAACGTGCAGAAACGTACATAAAACAAGGTTTGACATGCCTGAAATGGTTTCCTCCCTCGAGACTCTCGAGACAGGTTCCGAGGTTGGCGTTACCGAAGTCTTGACGGATCTCAAGTGTCTGGTTGACTGCACCATTACCGTCTCCAAGATTCGCCTGCTGCGGAGCTCCGAGATGTATTCCTGTGGAATTGTTTAATGATGGACAGGCTCAATAAATGATCTGATATACCTAGACATTCAGTAGAGCTGTGAAAATGACATTAAAGATATCCCACGATAACAAAAACCTCCACACTCACAAGTTAACCGATCGTGCCCAGTTCAAAATTCCATCGTCGGTGAGCACCTTGGGAGAGCTGAGTCCCGAAATGATGACCTATTTCAATAAATATTCATATCACTTGTGCGCTGGCAAATAAAAAACAGCGATCGGCCAATAAACATACGTTCAAAGGCTCTCCTAATCCATTTCCTGCATCATCGAGCTGGGACCCGCCTCCTTTAGCAGGGTCAGCGAAAGCAAGGGCGCGCCTTTGCAAATCGGACGCTGGGACGGTAACGGACAATACCAAGAGGGGGAGTGACAGCAGGACAGCGAAAGACAGCATCATCATGAGCTAGGAGGCCAGGTAGTCAAGGAGAGGCTTGGGACCAGAAGAGATATTAGAGAGACTTTTATATTCGAGGAAACATAGCTAGAAAGCGGAGCGACCGCACGCCAGGGTTACATTCGGGCATAGAATAGCTCAGAGGTGCATGTGCAAAGAAGTCCGAGGATCGTCCCTAAATAAGTGGAGTTGTATAAGAATAAAGGGGAAGTCTAGCTGGAGGCATAAGTCACTCGCTCCCCGAGTGGTAAGTCGTTCAGAAAGAATCTATTTACGTCATACTCATAATCACGTGACTGTCAGCTCTGCTTCTCCTCTCACCTTAGTCTCCTATTACCATGTGGAAGCGGTTGTCGTTAAAGCCTTCGAAGCCATCCTCGACGACTGCTGACCGTGTGGTCGATACCCGCAATGGAGGAGGGAAGGCCGACCCTGGAGCTAGCACTGTTCAGCCTCAAATTGCGAATGAGAACGGCGGGACGACGCATGAGAGTCCTGGAGCAGCCATTCCCACCAAGGAGGAGGGTCTCACGAACAACGATATTGCACTGAATGATGTGATGGAGTCGACGAACGTGCCTACTGAAGATGTCCCCGCTCCACGTTCATCAGCGGAGAACAACGTTCTCGATGTACCGCCTGCAGCCAACGTTTCAGAATCAGCAACCAGAAATGGATCAACTCCTATATTACAATATCGTCTGTCATTTAGGTCCCTCGGATTCTTTTATGGACGCGACACCGAGGAAACGATACCCTTTTCCGCATCTGCGGTTTCCCTCGTTAGTCAAACTTCGAAGAATAGCAAGATCAAATCCAAGGTCCGTCCTCCTAAGGAGAAGCTCACAAAGTCCCAGAAGGAGGCTCGCGTCGCTGCTGTTGCTTTACGAACGTTGATCCTTGGTCCCGCTGCAAACCCTGAGCCCACCACCCTAACTCCTCGTGGTAAAGCTAAACTCAAGGCCTCTACTAAAGCCACATCCCTGGCCTCTGCAGAGAAGTTCAAGTCACAATTATACAAGCCCAAGACCGCACTTGCTATTATATCCCATCTCCGTACTCTTCCTCTACCAAATGGACCATCTTTCCATAACGGCAGGACCGCCAGTGCCGAATCTCTAGTCACTCATACCGACTTGGGAGGTGCCCCTATTCACGCAGTTTGCCTTTCATGCACCGATGAAGAAGCTGATCAAATTCATTTCTCCAAATTACGCACCGGGCATGACGTCGGTCCCTACACCTCTCTAACGCCTTCTGGCGTATCCACACTTGCCACAGTCGGAACCGCCTCTTTAGAGTCTCTCATATCTGTCCTTAAAGACCTAAATGTGGTATCCTTGCTTGAATCTCCCGATTTGGGTTTCGGGCAGGCCGTGACCGACGATTCTGGACCATTGTCAGGGAGTGTACCGAGCGCTGGGACAGTGCTGGATGGGATTGAGCAGATCACGAAGCAGTTGATGGCGTTGGGCTTTGCGACGAGTAATGCTGTGCTTCCGGACCACGAGGGGATCTATCCTCCTGTGGATAGGGTTTCGGTTTTGACTTGTAGGTAAATAATTCTGTTCTGAGACTGAATGCTAACTTGGCGGCCTAGACTGGTGGGGATGGGAGCTTGTTATGCCCGAGGCTAGTGTCAAACATCTTGCGGTATGAACACAAATATCACTAAACTGCGTTTTGTCTGACCTTTGTCTGCAGAAAGCCAAATCGATCTCGAACACACTAATCAACATCTTATCTGCCCTGGCGATGTTCAACGAAGGTGTCAGGGAGATCCTTCCATTCGTTCGCTATATTTCCAACTTTGTCGACACCGAGTGGAGCATGATCCAAGCTCAGGATCAAGGCCAAGGCGTTGTTTGTGCGGCTACCTGGTGAGTTCGGTTTATCCATGCAGTCCTTCATAAGACTAATGAGACTTTGAAGGATCGTGCCTGTTGCTCTTGTGAGTCCTTGATTCAGTTATTGAGTTACCATTGACTAACGATCCAAAAGGTGCCGAGAGCATGGGATTTTAAGCCTAAGCCTCCAGTGAAGACAAACCCTGCTGCTACTACACAGCCTGCTACATCTGCTCAGCCTAATCAGCCCTCTTCGATGCCGGAGGTAGACCCAGCTGCCGGCGTAGGGCCGCAGTTACTGCTTACTTCTCCTACTCTACCTCGCGGATTCAACCGGCAGCAAGTCATATCTGTATAAAGCCTCTAGACGATCTCACAACGACGCCCGCCCCTCTTCTCTGTTGTCCCTGTATTACTTGCTTGCGACTGTTACGACACCCTCTCTCGTTTTGGACGTTTTTCTTGCTATTTAGTTACCCCATTGATGACCGTTTATGACAACGACGCTTACGACACGACGACTTCTCCAGCATTCTCTTACATACTCTAATCATTCGGACTCTTTCGTGCATAGGTAGCTTAGTATTCAATTGTACGTTGTACAGATCAGCATAGTTTCATACAGTAATACAAGCGCATAATTGTTGTACATGGTTCGTGGTTCATATAAAGTCCATTATTGAGTCGTAACGGTTTGATCAGCCTCTGTCGACGTGGATTCATGATCAGGGATGGCAACATAGAAAGATGAACAAGTTACACACCGATGTTATCAATGAGGAGGTCTCCTTGCAAGCTTTGGAGTTCTGAAAGGTAACTATCGGGGATAATAGCTGAGAATCCCTTCAGGATCGGCGAGTTGTATCTGCGTTCGATTCTGCCTCCTATATAATATATGGACGATCGCATCGTCAGAACGCATTGTCGAGTAGATGTTTACGCACCACTGTCGGTAACTTTGGCTTCGGCCTTAGCGATCTCTTCCTATAATTATAAATAATGAGTATGTTATCTACGCGGATGGCTGTCATTTGACGTACCTCGGTGGCCGTCTGCTTCAAGGAAACAATATAAGCTATCAAATGTCATTAGTTTTCGTCTACGCCGTCGATGATTTACTCACTTCTAGATCCAGTCATGGTTATGAATGTGGAGGAGTTGGAAAGGGGGTGGAGGTATATAAGCCGGGAGATATGACGTGACGCTTGTCTTAAAAGCATCTGCGCAATCGCAGCGGTGCGGCTCCGGATCTTGCGCCGGTCACTGCTTTACGAGTGCCTCTGCTCCGCAGAACAATGAAATATTGAAATTGGATGACGCCAGTTGACGTCGGCAGTACGAACAAGGTATATTCCCGGCCCATATGAAATTGATTATACTGGATTCATTTTTTGTTTGAAGTGACCATATTACTTAAGGATGGGAAAGGTCAAGGAAAGGTTATAGTTCAGATATTCGCTTAGTCGCTATCAATATGACACATTAATGACCGCGGAAACATTGGCGAGAGGTGGCTGTACAGCCGCATAGTCGCGGCGGAGGCAAATTTACAGACCAACCATCATGCCCTGGTCATCGAACAAATGGCTCTCTCATATTGAAGCTGAAGATCGATTGCTTTATGTAATTGCTGCAGCTGAGTGAAGGATGGAGAAACTGTCGAAGCCATCTTGCCTCCCCAACCAGACCAGTCGGGTTCCTCCTGTCGAAGTGATACTGTAAGTAAGTATTGAACTATTCGGGCAAACCAATTTATTTAATGATTGGAAACATATTTAGGATTTATTGTGATATGGCAAGCAACATAAGCTTGTCGCGTGGAAGAACGGTTCATTTGAAGGATATTCAAGTTCAAAATTCAAATACTGGAGAAAATTTATCGGGCCCATCTCGCGATACACCCCTTTCTTCGCTGAAGTGACGGCTCTTTGAAAATTTTGGATATATTTCTGTCTTTGCCACTCAAGTACCCATGGAGAAGGATGGAATAAATATGACCCGGGCCTGCCTGCTGTGTCCATTGCCATCCCAAAAGTCTACCATCGTTGGCGACTAGTACTCCTCAACTCTTTCCTCAGTGATCGGATTCGGAATTCCTTTCACGTCACAAGTACTTCGATGGCTCAATCTAACTTGAGTGTGACATCTCGGAAGTGACTGGGTCTGTGACTAAGGTTGCACCGAGAGCCCCCATTCCAACTCGCCTCTTTTAAGAAATTTAGCCAGCCATGTCTAGCCCCCAAACTACGTTGTCCTCCCATTTTCATCTCCACTCAACTCGAATCCTCCATGGCGTCTTCGAATCAACCCAAAGCTATCCAACAAGCTACAAATCCCCCACCTCCTGGGCAGCGTCCTGAGGCTAGCAATAATAACTCTCAATCAAATCCTCTAGGCCTGAAGATTATCCATACATATCAACAATCTCAAACTACACTACGTGACTGGTTGTGGGGCGTCCGCTTGGGCAAGGGCAGTTTTGGTATGTATCATACGATGTCGACGTTCGACTTGCATTTTGATTATTTTCATGCCCTACAGGTATCGCTCGAGTTGCGACACATAAAGCCTCAAAAAGAAAAGCTGTAGTCAAGATATCTTCCTTACGGCGGGATGATTTTCGTCGTCATTGCTGTCCGGGTACAGGACGGGAAGCAACAGTGATGAAATTATTAAGTGGCCACCCGAATATAGCAAAGCTATACGATTACATTGAAACTCCTGATTACGGGTACGTTGATAGCTTTTCAATGTAATCAAATTCACTCACAGCTTTTATCTTTAGATACATTATTCAAGAATTCGCCAACGGCGGGAACTTGCATGACTATCTGTATTCGAAAAAGCGAGAATACGCCCTTTCCGCCTCGGAAGCATTGGTATTTTTTAAACAGTTGATGTTCGGAATCGAATATGCGCATTCTTTTGACATATCACACTGTGATATCAAGCCCCACAACCTCGTATTGGATGGCCGTAAAAGAGATCGTCTGAAAATCATTGATTGGGGTTTGGCCACTGTGAATTACAGGTTGGATGGAGAACTCCACGACGCTGGCTTTACCACCCAGGCGTATAGTTGTCCTGAAAGGTATCTGAGAAAAAAAGGTTTTGATGCAAAGAAAGGCGACATTTGGAGCTGCGGAGTTGTTTTGTATGAGCTACTTTGCAGGACGCGACCGTTCAAGAATTGGGATAGTTTACGATTGGGAAGATTTAGAATACCCCCCGACATGGATCCGTTGGTCAGCGATCTGATAAGGAAGATGCTTGAGGTGAATCCGAACAAGAGAATTACGGTATGTCCTTTCGTTATCCATTACCGGCATAATGTTCATAATATGCCTTTTAGATTGCAGAAATCTATAGGCATCCGTATTTCTGTCAACCCACTAAAGTTGCTCTTCCTTACTCGCGTCCAGAGCACTGCTCCACGCTGGAAATTTCATCTTTGTCGCCATCTCCCATCGACGAAAGGTTTGTGAAGGAAATCGCAAATTTATACATCCAAAACGATCTTTTTAAGATGGCCAAGGAGCGCCAGTACCTCATTGTCAAGGAAGAGCTAGTCAGAGAAGGACCAACTCTTACGAAATTTGTTTATAATCGATTGTTGGCGTTTTCTGAGCGACCATTCATTCCTTCTCCCCCTACTCCCAATGTCACTTCTCCGGCGGCTTTCACTACCAGTTATTCCAAGGTGACATCTACGAAATCTGTAATGGACGATAAGTCTCTGCGAGTAATCATTGAGAAACAATCACCCCTTTCACTGAGCAAACCAAGCATTCTCTACTCTGAAACCGAATGCACCCAGCTAGTGGCTTCGGAAGAGAAACCCAAGGGTACGTATTTTGTTTATTCCACTTCCACTTCCAGTTTCATTGATGGTTGCTTTAGATCTTTTCAAGAAGCCCTCCATCGGGGCGGCGGGGGATTTTGTAACCAAAATCGCTCGCAAACTTAGCGTTAGGAAGTGGGGATGCATACCGTCTTCAGCTTCATAATTCCATTACTAGTTTATTAATATAAAATGTCTTCTGAAATCTAGATCCTTTTGCTGCTTGTAAGTATGTAGTTTGTATTAATCCCGTTTCTATAAACCGTGATAGAATCAATTAAAATTTCTGCTTGATCTCGCCGTCTGCTGCTTAATCTTCTCCCGCTGTTTGTTATCTAAATATTGCGAGATTGATTAATAAATTCATGGGATTGATTGACGTCAGTTCGGACTCCTCAATACGTGACCGGCGTGACCCCACCGTCTAACCAGAATCCAGCAAATGCCACAGAGAACCCAGTCGCGTTCTCCGACGCCAGAACGCTATAAAGAAAGATCATCTCACAAACGCCATCGCTCCAGAAGTCGGGATAAAGACAGAAGACGCAGCCGTTCGGTGTCTAGAGACCGCGACAGATCCGAAGACCGTTCAGACTCACGAGCCTTACCTCCGGGAATTGAGCCTATTAGTGAAGATGATTACTTCTTGAAGAATGCCGAGTTCAGTCGATGGTTGCGAGTTGAGAAAGGAAAGGTTCGTCGTCTAAGCGTAAAGGTTATACAACAGTCTAAGAGAGACGCAGTACTTTAACGAGCTCCGTTCAGACAAGACTCGAAGGTGTGCAACTCATTTATTCTTGTGCAAGATAATGTTAACAATTGCTCATTCCATATTCTTACAGTTATTTCCGTAAATTTGTGAAGGTGGGTACCAGTGAAAAGCTGTAGGAGTGCGACATTAATTGTTCAGTGGCCAAGGCGTGGAACCGAGGCAAATTAGCAGGTAAGTATACTGTATAAGGATTGTTATTTTTTTACCATTTACTAACTATTTGTAAGATGATCTATATTCTCCCATTGACCCTATTTCGGTCCCTTCAAGCCAGCAAACATCATACAAGTGGGGATTTGCATCTGCGGGGAAAGTGAATCAGGACGAATTGAGGCGTGTTCGGGATACCATTGGCGGGGACACGTATGGACCATCCAGATCTAATCAGTCGAGAGGGCGTGTACTGGGTCCTACCCTTCCGTCTACCTCTGATTTGCAACTTGCTCGGGAAGAATCAGAGTCACTGGCTGCAACCAACAAGTTCTTGAAGCGAAAGCGCGAAAAGATGGAGGAGAAAGAGCGTGTCGAAGATCTTGTCGGTCCAAAACCTGTCGGAAAAGAAGGATTACTTGAGAAAAAGCGTGCTAAGCGAGAAAGTGATAAAACATTTAGAGAGGCAAAAGAAGATGCCGGTCTTGAAGTTTCCGAAGACGTCCTTATGGGAGGTAACAGCAGCTTCAAAGAAGCGTGAGTAGTACATGTCTAAGTTTTATAGCCTCCCAATGAATGCTAAATCTGTATCTTTAGGATTGCTCGCCGCGATGCTGCCCGTGCTCGGTGGGACGCGAAGAAAAAAACGGACCCACGAGAACAAGACAGAAACGAACGCGCTGAACAGCTGAGGGAGAAAGACAGAAAGACCATGGAAATGTTCAAGCAGATGGCCAAAGAACGATTTGGATGATAATCGATAATCAATTAAATTATGGATTAACTGTCTTTCCTTGTTATTGTCCGATGCTATCATGTACTTCATCCACAAATGCTATCGTGTTCCTTAACAAATCCAAATCCTGGAATACATAAATCCGTTGACAAAACAAGTATTCCTTTTTACAAGGTATAAAGCCGAAATAAGTAAACGCCTTATTCGTCATCTTCCTCGACGTCTCCAAACTCAAACATTCCAAGGCGCTCGCGTTTGGCTTCGTTGAGGGACTGCTGCAGCTTTTTGACCACCTGAGGATAGGAGCTCAAGTATTTGCATCCTTTCTTGTCAATGGTTGCATAGCCTTCACGGACTAGATCGGCATTGATGCATGCAAGGGGGTCGGTTTGAGCGGCGGGATCTGAGGAATCAATGAGACGAAGATGTAATAAGGATCCCTCTTTGAAGTCGGTGTTTGCAATCAACTTGCGCCCTTCACAAAGTGCGCGGAATCGTTCGACTGCCTCTGGATGATATTCGCTCTCGGGACCGACGAGTTTAATGAAGCTATAGGCCTCGCGTTAATCACCAGAAAGGTTACTTGGGCGACCAAGCACATACCTGAGACGAGCATCGTGCGCTTGACCAGGTAACGAGCGGAATTTCGGGTCCAATGGTCGAAGATCTTTGAATCCAATGGTGTCTTGGTTTCCGTAATCAATGAACGTAACCTCTGCTTCCTTCTTGCCAGGAGAAGATTTACGGATCTTTGCACGATACCATGAGCCATCTCTGAATCGGGCAGAAACGAGATCGCCATTACGGGGAATGAAGCCAGTAGGAGGGGAGGAAGCCGAGCGGTGATGCAGTGAGAAATCGTGCATAAGTTTCTCAAGAGACGCAATTCCTTTGATAGATGACTTAGTCCGCGAATGCTCTCTTTAGCGAATTCACCATACCTTCGGTGTTAAGAATTTGTACGGAAAATCCGAATGACGGACCGGTACGAACATCGCTAATAATGACGTCCATGTATTCTGGCTTCAGAGGTTCATTCTCGTTCTGCGGTACTTCTTCCTGTTCAGCTGCTTCGTCGTAGTCTGCCCACAACTACAAAAAGATGAGGAATGAATAAACCGCAAAAGTTCGTTCACTTACGTTCTTCCTGGCAGCCTTTGCTTCTGACTGCCATAATAGTCAGCAATGCCCGCACGAATTCGAAAGCGCTCCAACTCACCTCAGCCTCAAACAGGACATTGGACCATGATAGACTTTCAGCAGAGTATGCGTGGACAGTTGCCAGTCCTTCTTTGACTAACGTGACGGCGGCGTTCTCGGTTTTGTTCAGCCACATTGTGCCAATGAATCCACCAGACTTATCAGTTGATTCGAATTCAATTTCAACATCGCGTTGCAGATATCGGCGCGTCGCGAATTCGGAGGATTCAGCTCCATAGGGTTCGGGTTTGACTTCCATCCTGTCCTTCTCACCGCGACCAGCACGTGGCGCTCTGATACCTAAAAACGGTTCAACATCTTGAACGGAAGAAATCAAGTTTAACTAACGTACCAGCTAAGACAAGCGTCAAGATTTGGTTTTCCTTTGGCAACAGCAATCTAGAATACGCTGTTTAGATGAATATCACCGTGAATTCTGCGGCGCTCACTTGAATCGGGAACCAGCAGTAACAGCTTGTACTACAGCAGGAATGCGACCTAAACGCTTGAAACCAGATAGGAATTGGTTGGCTTTCACATACGACTATATGGATATATCAATATCGTATTCTAAGGAACGAGAAACGAGAAAAGACTCACCTCGGATGCATTACCAATACGAGGTAAGGATACTTCTTTGTTCGAGTGGATACCACGAGCTTCAGCAATAGCTCTGAAATAGGATTAGTATTGGCGAGCAAATCAAAGCAGAACACCTTACGTCTGCTCTGCAACCATAAGTTTGTCGTAATCCGATGAACGGTCTTCATCATCTCGACGATGGCGGACGACGCTGGCGAAGCCCTTTTCGATCATTACTTCGGCGATGTTGCTACAAATGATGTTAGACTAGGTAATATGCGGTTCAGAATGGCTACGTACATAATCTGGTTGCCAAATCTAACTGTTGCACATTCACGTTCTTCATACTCGCCTTCACGAGGACGAACAAAGTCGACATGTACGCGAACAGTCTTGCCAATGAGTTTCTTGCGCAAAAACTGATTTTACGGATTTCAATACCGAGCAAGAACGGCCCATTAATCAAAGAAAATCTTACCTCTCTGGCTTCGTTTGCCCAGTATGACTGTTTGACATCAGAAGGGGTTGACCTAACCGACATCACAACTGTCAGCACTGTCAACTAAATCACGGAAAATGAGACCAACCTAGGACATCTTGTGGAGCTGAACTGGATGCGACGTTCTTTACCGCCATCCTTCTCGACGACGCTAATCTGGTCACCACTCCAAATCCGAGTGACCGTGCCTTCGAACGAACGAGTATTGCCACTAGCGACCGTTGTAGAGGTTTTTCCATTGGTGGTCTCACCGGTATTCGCATATAAATAAAGACTTCGCTCCTTGGCTTGCCTTGCAACGCAAAGTTTGGTTAAATAATAGACAAATACACTGCATATACTTACTTTTCAGCAGCACGTAAGCGCTCCATTATACCGCCAGAATTGGCCAATAATCCAGCGTGCCATCCAACGACACGGGCAAGGCCTGTTAGAACAAGCAATTCGGCGATGTTTCCGGCTACATGTAGAACATTTCCGATAAACATGCTAGCAGATACAGGAGCTGGGGCTTCTCCGGTAGTTGAGAATGGTTGAGCGGTAGGCGCAGGTAATGATAGAATTTGAACTCGAACTGTGCGTTGGAGCAAACGAGATTCTGTGAAGAATTTGGCCTATAGGTGTGCACAGGTTAGAAAATCATAAAATGTGTGTTACGCGAAACTCGCCTCTTCACCCCAGGGCTCGGCAGTTTCACCTTGCCTGGTTGCTGCTTTCGCACTGCGAACACCGGCTAAGGCGATGTTGGCCATTTGATGGATATTGTCAGGAAGGAAAAGACGGACACGCAATGTACTTCCATCGCGAACTTGTTCAACAATACCTGCAGAAAGGTTAAACAAACAAGGGATTTTCATCTAAATAAACACATACCGTCAATTGTCTGACCTTTCCATTCAACTAGGAAGCCTTGCGAGTCCAAAGGCATAGTGTGGAAGACTTTGTAGGGCTAAACATAATCAGCCGAATTCGAAATGAGAGAATATATAGAAATAAGGCTACCTTCGGCCCTTGAGGGTTCCACATTCCTTTAAGTCCAGCTCTAGCTTCATTCTCGAGCTCCCTTCTCCTCAAGTCATCTTCGTTCGGCTCGCGTTTGTTCTTTTCGCTTGGCTTTGCCCAGCCGTTGGCCAGTAATTCAGTGGCTAAATCTTGGCCGCCGATTTCTGCATGACCAAACTCGCGAGGAATGTCATCGGTAGAAGAAGGGAGTGTGTGAGTAGGGGTAAATGTGATCTCCTTGCCTACAGCTAATGCACGTAGGAATTCGCGACTTTCAAAGGCCCAAGGCTAACGATGTATAAATATAAACAATATTTGAGGAGTATAAGTATACGGACCTCATCTTCACGCGTTGAACTTCCCATACGAGGTGCGGTAACTTCGGCAACATGTAGGATTCTGGAATGTGATGTCCACGTAAACATAATCAGTTAATGTCACTGCATATTTCAACGCCGACCTTTACCTTTCTTTTGGTGGTTGACCCTGTGGACCAGGGCGACCACGAAGAATGAGGGTGTCGCCAGAGAGTACAGCTAGAGGAGCGTGTCAACGTCATCACAACTGACCATAGCAATTCACACACATTTCACGATCTAGAAAACATATAAGCCAGTAGTATAAGAAATATAATATAAAGTACTTACAGCCTTTAATGGAGCCATTGACGTTGTAGATAGTTAGAAGGTGGAAATGCAAGTTTTCTGTCGTGTGCCAGCGAGGACTAAAGCTTGTACGGTTACTGGACCTCCCGCGATCACGTGACGCTATCACTTTTTCCTGCCAATCCTTCCTCGCAATGCCGCTCTATGAATTATTATGTATAAGTCGACATGTCGGCGAATATGTAGGTATTCATAATGTCCTCTGTGCATTTGGCTAAGGAAAATTGCTAGAAACACATAAAGGGCTTGGTAACGGCTTCCGCGAAGCATGTAATGGACGCTGGAGGAGTTGTGCGGAATATAGACTACTGGGGAACGAGAGTGTTACCACAGTTGATGCGAAGACAGAAGCAGAAGCATAAACTTGGAGAGTGCGTACCGTGGTTTAGCCCTTCTTTAATCCGCTCTGACCCATCCGCGTTTCGCAGCTATTGGACGATGCATTTTGACACAAATCCACGCGTTATGAATACCCTCAAGAACCGATTAAAAATTGATCCAATGGTAATCAGATGGACTATGACGAAGCTTGGAGAGAAACCGGAGGATATCGTAAAGTGGACTGAGAAGACGAGGATTAGCAAGAAAGTGGAAATGCTCTCGTAGAAATGTCGTTGGTTTCAGTTGTATTCTCTATTTCTATCTAATATCCATTGTACTACATCCTCCAAGCCCTTTACTGTTCGGACATTGTAAAGATCCTCATTGGGTTCCTTCCTTTCACCTTCACCTTCCTGTCCCGGTCGACGAAGAAGAAATGCATGGATACCGGCTCGGTTCGCTCCATTATAGTCACTATTGATCGTATAAGATCAATGTTCCCGACAATATTCAACAGTCGAAATACTCACCACTCCATTTCATCTCCAACGTGAACGGTTTCCTTTGGGCTCGCATTTCCTCTTGAACAAGCATGTTCCCATATCGACAAAGTAGGTTTCTCTATTCCTTCTTGCTCGCTGATTAGTATGGGATCAAGGTACTTCGCTAGTCCTAAGTCAACCATGATATTCTCTATTAGGTCGGGAATACCCATCAGTAAGCTTATTCAAACGTATAACAAAAGGACGTTGCATACTCATACGTATATCGGCATTGCTCACAAGACCACATTGAACTCCATTATTTGTCAATGTCTCCACTATATGAGGGCATGAGCTTGCTCCTGATATCCGATATCAACCGTTTCAACGTACATGTGGGTAGAGCATCATCGAAGGCTCTATATCCCTCTCGACCAGAAAATCTTCTCAATAAATTCGGGACGATCTTGTCTAGTGATGCATCAACCCCTGCCAAAGATAAAGAGGTCGGGATTAGCTGACCCAATAATACAAGCCTGTCGGTTACTCGCTTTGTGGGTCAGCACCTGCTTCAATCGCAGTACGTCTTATTACTTCACCCCACCATTTGTCGACACCACCAGAATATACAGGTTTAGCTTGTTGAGTCTCCTTCAGAGCTCCAAATTAATGTCGATATGACTCTTCATTCGAATGTTGATTGAATCCTACCTCTTTTGAAAGCGTCCTTGATTAGAGAGGGTTCAAGATGGCCCAGATATGGTTCAAATCCTTGGGCGTACTGTACGTAGATGGGCAATCTAGGAGTAATCAAGGTGTGTAAAGCATCGAAGAGAGCTAGCCGTATGATCGTCATTAAGACGTGGCGTGACACGCGTGTGGTCACGTCACGAGGCTCCTGCACTCGATTGGCTTGTATTAGTAACACTGAACAGGTTCGCAGTTTTCATCTCAATGCTTATTCGATGTAAGCCTCTTACGTAGTTACTTGAACTTTAAGACTAACTTGAACAAACTTCTTCAGAACTTTTAATATCTCGTGATCTTATCAACACAAATCGATTGTAAAGAACACCACTTCCAATCTGCTTGCTTTACGACTCTAGTCCCCGAGGAGTCTGTGTGGATTGAAATTCTCTTTTGAAGCACCTCTGGGGAGTTGATGAGTCCGCGAAAGTGAGTCTTCCCTGCGTTACGCCGAATTGGTCGACCGTTCACTGCACAGTGCCGGTAGACTAACTGGCTTTGTGTTTTGGGGCTGCTACAATGAACAAACACTGATAATGATATACAAAATAAAAAATGGAATAAAAATGATGTCATATTCACATCCAAGTCATTGTGGAAGGCTATCAACATTATGATACGATCTCGTACTACTCCCGGAACGGTCTTCAACTACACAAAGAAATTTCTCGAAGCAAGTTAGAAGCGGTCCGTTATTTCTTCATGTTCCGTTATTTCTGCATTTAATATACTTCTGTTGATGGTATTCGAGGTTCAAATTTTGCGATTACTCACATGGCGCCGACAACATCCATGAGTACACACTACACATTATAACTCGGTCGACGGACAATATGTTCACTGCCAGTACTCGATCGTCCGTCGACCAATAGTAGTACTATTGGTCAACATACAGAAGCTTCCATAGCCACTGATCGGCTGTCCCTTTCGAAAATTATTCGAAGGTGATCCGAGTTTGCTCCAGATCCGCAAAGCTCTATTCATATCGCAGTATGTTTATTTTACTTTTCTGACAACGCTTTGTTCTCCAGCCTCATTCACGGGGGGAAAATATCGATTTAGTCAGTGCGGATAGTTGCGGATAGTTTGCGGTTAGTTGAACTTTCCGCATTGCCTTAACCGAGAGATTTCCCCCGTGCATTATTGATTTTTCCTTGCTTTCTGGATCTGTCGAATTATCGTGTGATCTCTATTTCTTCAAACCCGCGGACGAATACATAATGCATTTCAGGTGCGTTTTGAATGCCAAGGGAGATGCAGTTACCAATGGAGAAAGTATGCTTACTACTAGACGACACTAAGTAGTGAGAGGGACTCGGAGGCTATGTACATAGTAACTACAGGGTATGAATCGGAGTCGCACTTATTAACTAAAAAGATATCTTCCATTTAGGCATATCATTAAATGCCTGAAAATTATTTCTGATGGGATAGGTCGTAGTTTTTGTCGCTTCTATCACGAGTCTCAGCCTGCTTAGTTACCAAAGTTGTAAATATTCAGACATTCGGGCGAGGAAAATATGTTATGGGCGTACGTCAATATTTTCACAGTGCATTGTCGATATTTCTGGATTGGGGCCTGCCTAGATTCGTGTCAGAACCCAAGAAATGTACACAGAAAGGCAGGATTCTACGATGCTTACTAGCGTTTTCCACATTATGCGCCTAAACCACGTTGATGATCCATTCTCATTGATTTTGGGCACATTAGTAGTACCGGACCTGATATTAGATATTTCCTGTGTTACGCGCTTTCTTGAATTCAAAGTATAAAGCAGCGACACTGCATACACGGGCGTAAGAGGGTGAGAGGCAAGCAGATACCAGCTGTTCTGCGCAGTCATGTTTAGGTTAAGTAGGATAAGGGAGACCATGGCAAGGATGGTGGGTCCTAGAGCGGATTCTACAGAGATTCTGACCAAGCGGTACACCATAGCTTCGGTGTGACTGAATCTGGCTTTCCGGGTAATTAGGTAGTAACACGCTATTTGGGCATTAAATCATATTATCGGTAAAAAAAAAAAAAAAAAAAGAGAGAACAGAAAGGCTCGTACTGAAGCTGGTAATGAGGAATCACAAAGCAATTCACAACCATACTGGACATTAACGACTCGAACCATGATTTTCCACATGTAAAGAACCTGGTTCAAACGAGCCATAATGTTTCTCATAAATTTCATGATGTCGACAATCGCCCACGTCTGTCGGTTGGTGATTGTTAGATAAGGACTGGTATCTATCTATATGAACAAGTTGCCCGACCTGTATAGCGCTGGTGGGGAGACTTGTAACAAGGGCAAGACCCGCCACAAGTACAAACACCCAGCTATGGCTCAACCGTTGTGCGAAACTTCAATTAATATAAAATAATATGATATTGGAAGAATACTCACTGTCCAGTATCTGTAGATATAAAATATCTGATAAATAGCCGAGGGAATTGAAGTCGACAAAGGCTGCGGAGGCATAGATGTAGCTATCAACCTGGCGGAATGCTTAAAGAGGGTGTTGTCAAGAACTAGTATAGGCATTATGCCAAGCCTACGGAATACGAAGTCAACCTACGCCCACAGCGCCACAGATATTATCTACAACGCCAATTATTTTCCTTCCCTCAGTTTTTAACCTTACATGCAACTGAGGTATGTCTCATTTATTTATTATTCATATTTGTATTGTACTCATGTATAACGGTAGCCTTTACTCTAGATATAGTTATACATTACAGTTGTTAACCTTACGTGCAACTGAGCCTTTACTCTAGTTTTGAAAGGTGTATATAGAGAATGTCAACAATGTCGCACAGTTTCAGGTCCAGGATGTGCAATGACATGCTTGAAATCAACGGAGTGGAAATTTGTAGAAGTGAGTGATTGCTCACACGATCGTACGTGAACCATGTGATATAGATCCACTAAATGTAAGATGTGAATCCCGGGACTGATAGTATTAGTAGGTAAGAGGGTAGATTACCTTCATGAGGCAAGTACAGAAAACTCCGTGGACAAGCCATTTTGTCCACCCCTCCGGATTGACTCAAGAACGCTGGAGATATGTTATGTATTGAGGAAACAGTACTCCCTGCTCATAAGACTTCAGTGATTGCTAAAAAAAATGAGCACTTTATAAAGTAGTCTGACCTGGAAAAAGGTCACAATGAACAAGCTCAAGAATGCAGGAGCGTGCATTGTCCTGTGATAAATAGGTCAAGTTTCAACGAGTCGTTTGGAAATGGAATCGAAGAACTTGCCCGCCAACTCCACACCATACTTCTGCGCGCGGTTGAAAAGATCATGATGTTGGTAAACCATAATGGATGTGGTACGAGAATTCAGAGGAAAGAGGAAAGATCCCGTTGATGGGCGTGGACTTGAGAGTGCCACCCAATCGAGACCATATTTAATCCCACAAAAATATGCTTTGAAGGCCAGACGCATGTGCCGAGACAGCGCCCGAACCAACTGCGTTAGCAAAGTCAATATTATACTGAGTGACTAAGAGTCAAACAGCACTGTGTACTCACCTAATTAACTGGACGCGGATTGTTTCTATTCATGTCGGTGTTTCTTGTTTCTGTTCGTGTTTCCTTTCGGAGATAAGGACTGATACATTCTAAAACATGTAGATAATCGTAAAACCCCCTCTCCCTACTCACCGAGTGACTATCCCGGCAGTTCCTGTTCCCGCTCCTACATAGACAGTACGTAGACAGTACCATCGTGTGATGCCGTGTGGGCCATTGTCGACATTGTCGGCGATGGGGTGAACCGCGCGCCAAACCATCGGCTCCTTCACTTTCTACGATCTTAATAACCTCCAGTCTGCTACTGGATTGGTTTGCGATGTCTTCATTACCAGCTTCAATACGAACCTTTCTGTTCTCTTTTCTTTACCGACAATATGACTTAATGCCAAAATAGCGTGTTACTACCTAATTACCCGGAAAACCGGATTCAGTCACACCGCTTCGTCAGACTCTGTCGAATCCGCTCTAGGACCCACCATCCTTGCCATGGTCTCCCTTATCCTAACTAATGTTGACAAGATCGCGGAGAACAACTGGTATCAACTAGCCTTTCACCCTCTCGCGCCCGTGTATGCAATGTCGCTGCTTTATACTTTGAATTCAAGAGAGCGCGTCGCACAGAGAAACTCTGTTCTCAGCACTAGTAGCAATGTGCCGAAAATCAATGAGAATAGATCATCAGCGCAGTGGTTTAGTCACATAATGCGAAAAACACCAGTAAGCACCGTAGATGGCCGTCTCTCCTTGTGCTTATTATCTTGGTCTGACACACGAATCTAGGCAGATGAAAACCCAGGCCCCAATTCATTGCGTGTCGAAGTATCAACGGTGCAATGTGAAAATTGCGACGTCCGTCCGTGCTATATTTTCCTTCTCTGGTGTCTGGTCATTTCCCCAACATTGGCAACTACGCAAGCTGAGGCTAGTGATAGAAGCGACAAATACTACGACCTATATTATCAGAAATAATTTTCAAGTTTAATAATATGCTTAAATGGAAGATATCTTTTATTTATTAAGAGCGACTCCGATTCATACCGTGACCTATAGTTACTATACTATGCGCATAACTTCCTTTCACTAGTACCACAATTTAGTAATGTATACAAGATTATGTGCTTTTACTATAGTAGCTGAGCCTACTCCTGGCAGCGCTTCCTTATTACGAGTCTTGTAATATATAGACTGCTCCAAGCGGCGTTTAAGAATGTATGCTGTTCATGCCGATAACCCAGTGGCCTTCTCAATGATTCTCGGACCAATTTTGCGCCATCCAGCCTTATATCTTACAATTTAATGGCCATCCTAACTGACACTATCTTCCCGATGATGCCAATTTAGGGCTGCTAGCGTATGCTCTGATTGCCATGTACTCAGTGGGTTTGACAAACACTGGGTCTAAAGGCTACTAGCGAGGTCTTTATATTACTTATCCAAATAACTGAACCTTATATTACTTATTATTCAACTATATGCCTGAGATATGGACTGCGTATTTTCGGTGACATGATTTTATTTTTCAATAAATTACTATAAAAGGAGCATGGATGAATAGAACATGTTAGTGAAAGACTCTTGATCGCAGTATTACTTGGAGGGTTCTTCAGCCAAAGCCCACATATAAAATACACCTAAAACCCAAGTCAAATTCCCGTACAATAATGAAACTTCAGAAGACAAACCCAAACTGCGATATGGTCGCCATGGTGCAGTCAATTCTTCCATTTCTTTCGGCGTAAGAAAAGCACCTCTGATTTAACAGCACAGTGTAAGGCTACCATGATTAAATCCCGATAGACTAAGACGTACTTGATTTTCTTTCCAGTCAAGCGACTTTTCAAAACCGATACTGAGAGACCTTCAGGTAATTTAGGCTTTTCAGGCGTTGCGGATTGAGATGTTTCTCCTCGGAGAGTCTTGTTTATGGAAGGTGTAAAAGGCTCAGGGAACACGGCTAGGCTCCCGGTATCCAATCCGTTCTTTGCGGGACTAGCATTCGGAGTTTCAGGTACACTAGCAATACCTTTATGTTTAAGTCTGATAGGTGTTGACGGAACAGGGGGTAAGCTCGATGCCTCAGCTCCCGCAGACTCCATAGTTTCTTTCGGAAGTGGACCAGCGGCAGTGTCTACAATGGACGGATTGGCCTTGTCTGTGGCTTCGTCATCAGAAACATTTCCAGGATTCTTTGGGAGTTTCTTTGGTGAAATTGTGATGGCATCGTTTGGAGAATGTAATGCTAGGAACCACCTCAGGATACCACGCTGGACTCCTAGGTCCCCTATTAATATTATGACAAGCAATTCAGTCGGATTCTCATTATGTTACACTGAGTTAAGAATACGTACCCACAGGCAGAATATCTGGCCTCCTCAGAGAGAAAATGGCAAACATGTCGACTAGAGCACTTTGAGCTGCATTCCAACAATCTAAATAATTGATACCCACCTGTCCACTAATCAAATAGGAAGATTTAGTGCCAATAATCAAATAAATATTAAGAATACTTACTCGCCCTATTCCTCGTACTTCAATAAGAAGTCTGGCCAACTCCTCATCATCTGCTTCAGCGAGTTTCGCATTAGAAAGTCGTCCATCAGCAAACCGAGAAGCCAGATCCTTCACTGTAAGTTACTTAATTAGAACGGATAATAAGTCCGAACTACTTGGTATAGACTCACCATACTCCGCCTTCCTAGTACTAAGTCCTGCTGTTTTGAGGACGAGGACGTCTGTTTCTGCAACTTGGCTGGCAGTAGGAAAATATTCCTGGGGGACCTTTGGTTCTCTAAAAGACGGGTCAGCGATTTATAATTATAGAATTATCACACGAACCCTGAATTATGAGGCGGTAATTTCTCCGGTAGGTGAGGGAAATAAAGCCTGATGAACCTGTGGGTGATAGAACGCGCAGCTAGCCAGGAGATTTGTTGCCCACTAGTATCGTTTGTTTAATAAACTTCCGAATACAAAATAAAAACATACAGGATTGATGTTACCAGCGTACTATGGGAAAAGTTAAATTCAGAGGCGGTCATTTGAGAATCAGCAGATAAACACAGACCGAAATGGATCCACGGTCTCTAAGTGTTCGAAAGGACGACATGGAAGCCTGTTAAATATATCTTTGAACCTCACATCGACATCAATGAGATGTTGCTTGGCTGATTCGAATGAGAAAGGCAGAACTGCGGGTAACAAATCATTGCTTGGAGGCGGTGGAATGGGCGCAGACAGAGTCCGTGGTTTCTTGGCTATAGCCTCTGACGAAGATTCCATTTCGGAGGTGGTTTGGTCTTCTGCTTTTCTTTTCGTCTTGCTTGGGGATGCTCTTGGGGATGCATTTGAGCTTAATGATTGTGACTTCGCTGCATTCGCAGCACTACTAGCGATATTGGAAAGTGCTCGTGCCGAACGTGTTATAGGCATCGTTATTAGAGTAGGGGATAGGGAGACGGAGTCGGTAAATTTCGTGACTAATTTACTTATGTACCTTCATCATCTCGGGGCGCTCATGGGCGGAGCCGCTTGACAGCGCTTGACGCTTCGGACATTTACTTCCGCGCACAAACTTCTCGAACCAATTTACTCCATCACGTCATACCTCCACTGGGCAGCAGGCAACATCCTCAACCATCTGCATGAAGGCGGTAGGCCATAGAAGTCCGCGTATATTGTCTCTAAATTATACACGGAGGTCTTTCGGAAAGCATCTTTTGAGCCAGCACCTCCAGCGAAGAGATTTGACCATTCTTCGACGCGTGGCATCCAATTCTGCAGTAGGGAGATATGGTTCTAATGTAAACCGTAAGTATATTAATATCATGCATTTTGCTTTGGTTTTAACTCTTACCGAAGCTTGGATCAAATGGACTGTTTTGGGAGCATCGAGCGCGTTGCTTGGGATAACCTTAGTGGACCAAACACGGCCGCTATCCACATCAGTAAACGAGGAAAAAGAGCTCCAAAAAGTGAAACTGAATTTTCGCCGTAGATTCTGTATTATTAATCATATTCCCAGAAAACGCATGAAGACAAGGCTCCGAAAACTAAGGAATCGGAGGAAGTTCAAGTGAGCGATATAACTTGCTGCATCTGACTCTCACGGGACTAATTTCACTTATTTAAACTAGAAACCAGACTCTCCTTCGTGGCATGGTCTTTCATTCCTCACAGCATCATTACCGGTCACCAGTATTTCATCTACCCTGTCAACATGGGACTGGCCTTCTCTTCCAGATCTGCCTGATGTGTCCCGTTTACAAGCACAATTCTCAACATTGATGTTAGAATTAGGTCTTGGTCCTGGTTCTTTATATTCTCAAATCGTCAATGAAGCTCCTGATCCTGCCGTTCACCCCGAATGCGAATGGGACGCCCAAGTGAGATTAGGTGACGAATTGTGTATCCCAGAAAGAGCCTTCCTGCGAGAACGCAAACGGAAAATGAAGAAAGCCTTTGCCGATTTTATTGGAGTACGAGAAACAGAAATTAACGAAGAGGATATACCGATTGTCGCGATTGCCGGATCCGGGGGAGGTAAGTAGTTATAAGCTAGCTGTACAACGATACAGATAATTAATCATCCAAATCAAGGATATCGCGCAATGTTAAACACGATAGGTTCCCTTACTGGGGCTAAATCTGCAGGCCTCTTTGATTGTGTAGCTTACACTGCCGGCATCTCTGGTTCATGTTGGTCGTTAGGCATTCTGTATTCTGGTGTGGCCGGATCGAATAATCCCACGGACGCAGGGCAGCATGCTAAAGAACGGATTAAGCTTAGCTACGTTGACACGAGCACATTAGAAGCACTAATAACCCATCCTACGAATAAAGTAGGTGTTACATACAATCAATGCACCTTTGCTACCAGCTAATGCTCTAAAAGTATCTTTTAACGGGAATTCTTCGAAAAGCATCAAGTCCCGGAGGGGATGTTTCCTTAGTCGACTTGTATGGAACGTTCGTTGCTTCACGTATCCTTACTCCGACGGATTTAAGCAAGTTAGATCCACGGCATTTATCCTTGCATCATTTCCGGAAGAACGTTGATACTGGTGATTTACCATTACCGATTTTTACTGCTCTACAGCATGGTACGCGATCAATCGAAAGTCTCTCTTCATGGATTAAGCTTCATTCTTTTTTTAGCTATTCCTCCGTCTAAGGTTGAATCTCTGCAGGAAGCAAAGAGACAGAAGGACATCGCTGTGGATGATACGAAGAAGCAGGGAATGCAAGCTCAACAACGTCATCTAGAAGCAGTGACACAAAGTAGATGGTTATGGTACGAATTTACACCTTACGAAGTGGGCTGCGATGAACTGGGAGGTCAGTCTTATATTTAAGTTGTTCGAGCGAATTTCTGAGGCTATTTCTGTAGCTTGGATACCATCATGGGCACTTGGTCGACAGTTCAATAATGGAAAAAGTTTGGATAGACGAGTATGTTTTTCAGATATTTGATTCCGAAAGCCTAGACTAAATAATCGTTGAATGTAGCCAGAGCTCAGCTTCACGATTCTTTGCGGGTAAGAATACTCGTGATATCACAGTATAATCATATTAGTGACACTGTACAGCATGTTTGCATCAGCGTTTTGTGCTTCGTTGAAGGTTGGTTATGGTCTGAGTTTACTTCTGTCTCCTGTTATTGATTGGTCGTAGCATTATTTCGCAGAGGTTCAGCCAACTCTGAAATTGTTGCCCGTGCAATTTCATACCTGGCTTGAGGAAATTATTACGGAGAATGAACAAGATCTAGGTCTTATCCATCCTGTAATCCCTGATAAGGTAGACTAATCAATCATTATCAACTCTATGATATAATTTTCACGTTCTCTGGATAGATTCCAAACTTTGTCAAGGGGCTTACTGGACAACTTCGAACTGGGTCTCCAGATGAAGTAACTGAACAGGATACCTTAGGATTCATGGTACGTACTTCCTTGGGATGTTTAATTTGTTCGGCGTGTTTTGAACCACTTTAGGATGCCGGAGGTAATTTTAATTAACTCTATCTACGCTTTATGCTCAAGGTCTTGCAAGCTGAATTAAATATCCCCTATTACCCTTTGCTACGACGTAATATTGACTGCATCATCGCGTTAGATGCAAGCGCCGATTCTCAGGTAAGGTTTTATGTCAGATTTCATTTTGTATATTATTAGAAGCTCACGATCAGTCATAGGATCTTTGGTTTAAGAGAGCAGAAGGTATTATTATTGTTCTAGGGTTATATTCCGTTCTCTAACAGAATCTTAGAACTTGCCATCAAGCGAGGACTCAGCACTTGGCCCCGTGGTGCTCGTTGGCCGATAGAAGTGTTCCAATCTAACGATATTCCACGCGAAGAAACTTCTATTGAAAAGGATGCCGCGGAAACTGCGAACCGTGACCTTGCTGAGAAGCAAGAATCTGAATTAACACTCCAGACTGAAAGGCAAGCTGACAGCGAAAGAAGAGAATTACATGTCAATGGTGTGTTCGTATGATATTTCTGCGAGAATATTGTTTTTGACACATAAAAGGTGATCCGGGAGCTCAACAGACATCTAGGACTGCTTCTGCGTCGGCTAGTAAAACAGGGGTTGCCCCGCTAAATTCATGTGAAGTCTGGATAGGAACATCCAAACCGGAGGATTCTGAAGCGGCTCGTTTAGAGGAGATAGAAGAAGAATCTCTGTCAAAACGAGATGGAATTGGCATTGTTTACATGCCTCTAGTTCCCAACGAGAAGGCGGCACCACAGTTCGATCCGAGTGCAGTATCTACTTGGAGAAGGGAGGTTTCTCCAGAAGAAAGTCAGAATATCCTAGAAATCGCGGAAGTAAGCGCATTGAATATTTCCATCGTACACTCTAAATTGACGTTATATAGGCTAATTTCACAGAAGGTGTTCCAAAGATTAGGAAACTTCTCCGGGCCATTTGGCTACGGAAGAAGCGAGACAGGGAGGCTCGTCAAACTGAAATAGATATTATAAGGACGTTTTCACCATTTTAGCATCCTCTGGAGCGCCATATATGTAAATTTGCTCGTTATTCTGGTATACCCTAGATCTCCTGTGATTTGACCCTTGTACAAGAGTCGCTTCCTTCGGAACTCAGAGCCGGTCAGATCTTCCAGTAATTGGTGGAGACATGTTCATGTTGGGAATAAGAAGCTCTACAGTGGTTCAATCCAAATCAGCGATATACCAGGGGTATAAGATCAGGCTTCTCCCACTGGGCCAGTCTAGACAATTCAGGTGATGTGCAGCATGTTCTTAATATATAGCAACTCAAAGCAACATCTTCGTCCGCCAATTAGGTGAAGAAGCCATCCGCGGATAAAATTCACGATTCCTTCTCCGAGAGTTTCTAGAAAGATTAGGGGCTCCTCGGTTTCTTCTGATCACATCCAACTATTACAGTTTGTTTCGGCGGGGCCAAATACGCCTTCTAGCTAAGTTCTTGCATACCTAATTGGAGTGGGAATCCAGTTAAGCATGTTTATACTATGTCTGCTACTCGTTTGACCTTTCTAGCAGATTCAAAGGTACATGCCAGTGTGAGATTGGTCACCTTATGTTGGGAGCAGGCATGTGGGAATACGAACTTTATCCTGTCACATCCGTGGTTCTGAATTCCCTCGAATTCCCTTGCTTCGTTACCTGCCAGTGGATGTTCCCACAATCGTCAGTTCGGCAATATTCCGAATATGATCCCTTGTTTAGCTTCCCACAATCATGAATACCTCATTATGTCGCTTCTTCACCTCCGCAAATCCCAACCAGCACCTTCGTGCCAGTGGGTGCGCCTTGGGCTTCCTCTTCTTACGACGTTCATTGCGAAGGTTGTCATAATGGGGTAAGCGTTCGCAGTACGTAGAATTCGTTTAGCCATTTTGCTGGTATTCGGAACATTGATCATCCTCAGGTTGAGTAGAATACTCATAACCTTCTTCATTTGGTTGCTTTATCCCTTGTTATCTTCGTCGATGTGCCAGGGAAATCTCAACGAGGCGCAAGCGTTCGAAATATCTGAAGTTTCTGATCGCTGTTAGACCTCCTTATCTTCCCAAATGATGGAACGTTTGTCTAAAACAACATCAACGACTCGAGGAGTAATATTTTGGAGAAGCCTTGAAGCAACGAGGTCTTCTATTCAATCCGGGGGCCGATCGGACACCAATTGTGGGTATATAGTATGCCAATGGCTATTAAATGCTTCGTTGAGGAGTGCTCGGTTAATCAGGGTCTAATTTTCTTCTGTTCGGGATTGCCTGACTATATGAATGCTATACTTCCCAGAATGTTGCGCATTAATCACGGAGAGCCATTTCGGGAAACCGACATCAGCAGGCTGCATGTCAGACCATAGTATCCCCCGAAATCAGCCAGGTCCGATAGATGTTCTCTTTCCTCTCACATCACGTCGTTGGGGCTTTACGTTAAAGCCACTGACCAAGGCTATGGTACAATAGTATGCATTAACAGGCAGAAGAAGGCGAATTCGTTGAATGAGTGGAAGTTCGATGTCCTGGGGTGTTATTTCGTGCATGTCAGACGACTTTCAGGTAAGAAGTTACTCTCAGAGACCGTACTCCACATTAATTGACTACGAAGAAGGGTCACCAGTCAATATTCTATGGTTTCGTCCAAGTATGAGAAGTATTCTTACAATACATTCCCCGCACTTCTTTGACTTCTTTCAGGGCTGTTTTACGTCCTATTACACGTCGTGTGATAAACTGCTGCTCGCTTGATGCTTTTGGTCCTACGAGTTTCAAATATCGGACAACAAGAAGATCTCTTTACAGATTGTTCAGTCCGTGAGGGTCAGCCGATCCAACATAGTTGTTTGACATACTGGTATGTGTACATGCCGAACACGTTTCAAGCCTCAAACAGCCGAGGTTGCAATATATTCCCCTGAAACGAGGCGAATGAACTTATTTTAACATTCGATATGTAGTGCTTCATCCGTCAGTTTTGAGGTGATAGTGTCGACCCCTTGCCGTACTGCCGTGCAGAAACATTCCCATCCGGGGTGCCTAGTACGCTTCGAATATACATAATCTACTCCACCAATCAGACTAGCTTTGGCCATCCTCGTCTAACATGCTTCGGCCTGCTTCGGCGTCTTCACCGGAGTTTCGACACGGTCCGTACGAAGATAGGTAGCGATACTCCAGGCTTCGCTCTTGCTCCGTGTTCAACACGTGCGTTTACTTGTGGCGATCGTGGAAGACAAACTCCCGGAATTTATACTCTGTTTTCTGGTCCTGGCGGACAAACTGCTCCGCCTCGGATTCGGCGTATTGAAGTCGTAATGACCCTTACAAATCATAGGTCATTACGGCTAAGTATACGCAGTGCTATAGTCTTAATGACCGATTACTGTGCTTTCGCCTAATCCGGCAGCTCAACGATCCTCATTTGACCGTCCTGGCCACTCAAATTATTACAGGACGGAGGGAGTCATCGACATCGGCTTGATCGATGACAAAATCAAAATTATATGTAAGCCAAAAGCTTACAGTGAACTTGCCATTTTAGATATCTCTCCACCCGTGTTTCTAATGTCCGCTCGGAGCCCTTAAGTCCTTTGTAATCGACTACCCGCTGCGCCGAGTGCCACAGATATATCAGAATGGCACCGCAGAGGAAGTAAGCCTCGTGCTTTGCCATGCATTGCGGAAGAAATCTACTATCTGGACATGCTTGCCATCAAGCCATTAAATACTATATTCCGGATCCACCCGGAAAACCAATCTATATCTTTTCGAATTCACTCCTTGGTTGGACAGAACCGAACTGTTGGACCCTGCAAAGAGAGCCACTTCGGAGTCCGTCATATGCTCTGCTTCGTAGTGACATCTTGTCCGGCTCTTATGGCTGTACTAATGCTATTGAAATTCGCCAAGAGTACACATTGTAATCCGCTACAACTTGACCGAGGATAGGGAATGTTACCTCCGCATTGATGGATCTGTATTCTCCATGGGATTTCTACAAATGTATGTCCCTGACGACCGAAGAAGCCAACATGACTCGGACTCTAGATCTATATGGCAAGGACCAGTCGAATACTTGTCGGCCTCGGACCAAGTTCTGTCCAATTGACTTCGACGCCGCTGTCGGATGGCAAGTAAACATGATAAGAGCCCAAAGGCGTACTCTACTATCATACAACATACTGCTAAAAATTTCAAGCCTAGCGAGGTATCCAAGACTAATCATTTCCTTGGTACACGTTGCGGGCTCAATCTAATTCTTTAGTGCCAGGGTCACTGTCAGTAAGTATATTTAAAATAAGCGGGCGGTACACAGTAGTACTCACAGATGCGCACCTCTCTGGTACACTCTCTTAGACTCTCCCCCTAACTTGCATCCACTTCAATAAGGTTTAATATTATGACAAGATGCAATCACTAATATACCTGCATATATCCATTGTTTAGGTCCCTCGGTCAAATAACCATGTGGCGTTAGTAACGATCAGGTTCTGGGCTGTTAAGGTAAGCTAAAGTACGCTCATCTTCCTTTGCTTGGCATATACTTTACATACGAGGCTGTTTGCATTTCCATGCAGGATAGGCGAGTTGATCGCCGGTAGAGGAGACCCTGCATTCACTTTGAGGGTCGCAATTGTTGACGAATACAAAGCTCTACAAAGTCGCCGGCTTTTAAACATAGGTTCGCTTGCTTCGGCGGTACTCTTTCCCCTGGCTCTACTGGCGTTTATCTCGGTATTATAAGGTGAAATTTCTCAAGTAAGTATCTTTCTCTCATCGCCCTTCAGTGCAAAGTAATAGACAATATAGCGCCATCTCCACCAAAGTACTCCGATGTGGCGTATCGTACCACCACTGGCACTTGGTAGAGCATATCTAATCATACAAGATAGGGAATGCACATTCCATTATCAGGTCTGGTTATCATGCCAGCTGCTACTAGTTATTCAAACTTCTGAAGATATAACAGGGCCTTCGTAAGTATAGATATACCTTTGCTATTCCTGTTCAATGTATACGCTATCCAGCACAAGGACAGACACCGACATCGTACAAAGCTATCTTTAGCTCAAAGGGAATCGTCTTCGGGAGTTTGCAGCTAGGGAACCAAGGACATGTAGTCGTTGCATAGCTATACAATAAACCACGCCTTCGAAGTTGATAGGCATGCATTTCAACCGTCATATAAGTAATCCCATTAAGTTCTTTCTCGATCACGAAATATACTCTCGGCCTACGTCATGGTGTGGTTTCCACTTAAATCTCTCCATATCTTTTGAGATCCTGTGAATAAAAAAGAGGGCCTGTCCATCACCATGAGAATTCTCTTGTCAAAGTCATTGCTTCCTGCATTGAAGAACTTCTATGTATGGGTTGGCTACAATCGAGTGGACGAGAAGTGACATGATCATAAAGCAGCTTGTCTACGTCAAAGAAGAAATGCTTTTAGCTGAGAAATCGAATGTTTGCCCAGAGTCCTAATCGGCATGGACAGCGCGGAGTGACAAAATACCTTCAACTTCTAGCCTCAAAGATGGATTCGAAGATGCTAAAGAACTAATGGCGTACCTGGCTTCTTCCCCTGTAACCACAATTAGCATACAAAGCTCAACGTCAACGTCGACCCTTCAACCAATTAAACTTCTAAACTATCTATTTTCGCCTTCATATAATAGACTGCCTCGTCATATGTTGATCTGGGCGTGGGCATATTATTAATCTCCTGAGATTATTTTGAAATTCAATAACGTGGTCAAAAGGATAGCCCATGGAAGAACTTCGCTGCGCGTGCGGGACTCACTTCTTATTAAACCTGCCTATTCGGGGGAATGCCATGGAGATACGTAAGGATCTCACTGTCCGGTAGCATTAGAGTAAAACTAATTTGAATTTCGCAGACACATTAATCACTTAGAGGCGGAAATAGTGTGGAAGGACATGCCACCCTTGAATCTGTGCCGCCCCGATTCCTTCGACATCTGGCATATACGGAGGGTGATGGAGAAGTCCACAGGCTACACGTTCAGTCTATTCAGTTCTAGAGCGTTGAAACGGAATGTTTAAACTATCTGTACAAATGGGCGCGAACCGGTGCTCAATAAATGGTCAATGTGGTATATATGAACGGAACAATCAGCGTTTGATTTCGAAAACAAACCAATAAAATTAGCGACGTGCTGATTTGAATTAACTACGAGCCATCCGACTTCGAGCCTCAGCGCGCAATATATGCATTGGAGCTGTTAATTTCCTAATCCTCTCATGAGATTCGGATTGCAATATAACTTGAAATGTGTCAAGAAGCTTCGAAGTCCACACCACCCTTCCCATCAACCAATCCCCTTCTATATGTCTCAATCATGATCTCGGACCTTTTCGCATACCTCCCACGAGATCCATATCCACAGCCTGACTTCCGCTAAGCATATATCAGAAACAGAGCACGCATCCTATTCCATCCATATCTCCAGAAGCAAAAAGCAAACACAAACACAGAGAAACGACAAAGGCTGAGAGAATCCCCGAGATCTATCCATTATTCCATCCACGGATCGTCCTCGGATCGAAGAAGGTTATACATACTCAAGCTTTGCCTCCGAATAAGGCAGAAAAAGTGATCAAGTGTCATTTATGCCATCATACGATGCGAGGTCCAAGGGACCTACGCTGATCAGGAGTGTAGCTGTCAAAGTAAAGTTGTTCGGGCAACGCATGAAGTTCTGAAATGGAGCTAGAAAAGGGGCGAACTGTATGCTTTTTCTGGGCTTCATGGTTCATAATCAATGGGAATGGTCTTTGGGTGAATGGACCTGAGCCTGAGCACCAGTCCGCGAGAAGTCGGAGGTTATAATCTAGATAGATGGATAGATGGCCTCTCACCCACTGCAGTATGAGATTTCAATAGAGCATTGGTCAATATTTAGTTTGTACTGAATACGCTCGGACTACTTGGCAACCCAGCTTGACATGAGCATATGCATCGAGGAGTATTCCGAAGGAGTCTCGGATAAGAAGTCAGTCAACGAGAAAAAAAAAACATTGCTTCCCAGCATACTTTTCTGAGAAATCTAAACTTACTTCAGAATCTCCCACAAAGATCGATGGTTCAGTGTATGATACGTAGTAGAACGTGGTGGAAGGAATGAACAGCCTGAGGAACGGACAAACCGTATTTCCGCCCTATGGCACCAAAATACCTTCCAACAGGAAGGTAAGTTGAAGATCGGCAGTGATATCAGATAAGAGATATGATATGCATATCGCTTCGATCAGTAATGTCCTACTATGTACTCTAGATTTCTTTGGGACCTATTGGAGATTGACTCGGAACTAGTACATGAGGCCTGCGAGAGGTACCGTGGCCATGGCTATTGTCTCTTCGTTCTAATTCCGAAAGACGTACAAAAAACGAGAGAAAATACGATGAAGCTACGTTTAACTAACGTGTTTGTTGAATAAGAGTGAACCTCATGGAAATAATGCGTCGGTGGCAGAGTATATGCACACCTATGTTCTATAGTTATATATTCAAGTACTCCAGAAAGGAGTTTCTGTTATTCCTTCCACTGTGCTTAGAGTTTTTTTCATGTCGTGTGCCACATAAAGGAATAAAACCGGGCGCTTTTGAATAAAGGAAAACAATAAAATAAAATAAAACTAAGCGTTTAAATTCCTAGCTTCCTTTCTGTTCACGAAGTCAACTCCTTGAAATTAAATAATATCATCCATCTATATTTGCCTTCTAACAACCAGCTTACTCGAGTTCCCGACGAACAAGCTTGAATAAAAATAAATACATCTCGATTCGAAGGAAGTCTAGACTTGACCAGTATACTTAATAATAAGCATGACACCGTACATCCCTCTTTTCGTGATTGCCATTCAGTTGGCATTTCTCCCAGTCTGGACTCTATTAAACTCTAACGTCTAAAATTATCAGGGGTATGACACTGGAATAGACTCTAGTGTGCCTGCAGGCGCAGTCTCATATGAAAGTGCGGAGGTCCCTTTTTCTCTCCGCCCTCCCCTTCCTCCTGCCCCTGCTCCTTCCCCCCGATCCTATAAATACTTCTTGACAAGGTTTTCCGTCGACAATCAGCAATCAACGGATACCATCCCGTCACTTCTCACATCCAGACATCTCCAACACATCATGACAATTAACCACCGCAAAAGAAAATCCTCAAATAAGCAACTGCCCCGAAACACAAGACGTGTACATATATACTCCGCCTCTTCTTCCCCAAACCCCACACGCCGTATCCCCCGCAGGGAGAACAGCTGATTCAGGGAGTAGTCATGCAGGGATCATACCGGGGGAGAAATCCCAAAGAAAAGAAATTGAATAATTGATAGAAGCGCTTCGCTTCAAGCGTTCTTCATGCTACTGGTCAGTAGTGGTGGTACCCACCGATTCGGCCGCTTTCTCCGTCATTGACGTTCTCCGAGGAAGATCCTTCCCTCAGACTGTCAATAAGTAATACGAATAAAGAGTAAGCTGCAGATTTGCAGGGTCATGATTGACGGTTGACACTTGCAGGAGCGGCGGGAAACGGGTGGGTATGCCAGCTCATGCTCATCGCTGTAATGTGGAGAGCAGTTCCACCAATAAAGCGCCAGGGCGGCCATTGAGAAGCATTCTCGGAGGTTGCTGAAAGTTTTTGAATAGGCGCGAAAGGCAAGAAAGAACGGATAGCTATCCATTCATCCATCGGGCTTGAATGCATACTTGCACCTACCACTGACAAAAAATTATCATCATCATCCCTTTTTAAAAAAAAAACGATACTTACTCTCAAAGATCGTCTAAATTCCGCCTCGCTCGCGGCTCCCCAACACTCAAACTCCACAATCACCTTCCTTCCCTCTCACATCTAACACCGACATGACACTCTCATCATGACACTCTCGGATTCGGACTCGGACTCGGATTCACACAAGGGGAAAGCAACCAGGGTCCTAAAGGAATCAAATCAAAAAAATCAGTAAATAATCGATTGGCCCTGGCGTTAGAAGCTTGGCTGGCTCTTCTTTGCTCAGGCTTTCCTGCGGTCCAAATTATTCCTGCGCATGCCACTCTATCGGAATCGTGACCTCCCATGTTCTTGACACTGCCTCCTTCCGTATACCGTAATTCCGTACATCCGTATATGCGTGCCTTAATTAAGTAAGTAAGGAAGAGGTGGTAGATCCTTGTATATCCCCGCGGCCGACCGAGTCGAGTTTAAGGACAGGATGGGGAAGACAGGGAAGTACTTCGCTTGACAGAAAATGTTCATTTTGAAACGAAGAAATTGATAGGACACGGAATCATAATGCGCGTGAGACTGAGTGACGAAAAGAAAGGGGAGTTACATAGTACTTCAAGTTCAGGAACAAATTGACACTGATGTAAGTATGCGCATGTCTAATAAATGTTAAGCGGAATTTTTTCCGATTATGGGAATGTCGTTTCAGGTCCAATATAATAAATATGGTAAGAGCCACCAGAAATTCCTTCTAGTTTCTAAACGGCCTCAAGTTCCCTCTCCTTCTTTCCTTCTCACATCCTGGGCCTTTCAAGCTCCGCCTCAAGTCTTCTCCCTATTCCGCTTCGCTTCTTATCCCGCCTTTCCCCACTTCCCCACAGTCCCCGCAATCCCCCTGATGTCGGCGAAAATCTCAGGCGCCTGAATTCGAAGCTTAAGGATTCAACAAGAATAAAATCAGATAATCGATTATCATTGAAAGTTCTTCTTCTTTACAGATCAAGTTCCCCGACTCCTGAGCTCCAAGTTCGAGCAAGTTCCTGAGCCATCCCCAGACTTCTGACCCACAATCTCCCTTGATGTCGGCGAAAATCTCAGGCGCCCGCTGAATTGGAAGGAATCGATAACAACAACGACCGCAAAATATTAAATAATCGATTATCATTCGAAGGACTTCCCTTCAGGCCAAGTCCATACCCGACTCCCGAGTCTGAGCCCTTCATGCCTAATTCGTACCCAACTCCCGAGGCCTTCATGCCACTCCCCCACATCCTCCCACATACCCACACTGATCAATTTACTGACCTTGATTGTTGGGGAATAGTTCAAGAGCCGAAGGAATCAAACATAGTAATGTCAGTCAGTCAGTAAAAAACAAATAAACAGTCGACTTGCAATCGACTTTATTTAAAGTTAGAAGCCCTTCCTTTCTGCCAAGTTATATCCGTCTAGGCCCTAGTTCATGCCACTCCCCCGGGCCATAACCATGCTCCCGAAACATAGTATACCCTGCAATGACGCCGAGCCCATCAGGAGCCTTGTAAAAATGCCGCAGAAGGACTTCTTTCGACTTTCTTTCTGTCAGCAGTAACGACAATGACGAAAAGAAAAGGAGCTCAAGGGGCGATGGTATTACATCAGAGGCGATGTCGATGCAGGGTCTATAACCTGAGATATTAGGAGAAGATCAAGACTGGCTGAAGCGGGTGGCAGATTCACAAAACAAGCACGTCGCATATACCATAGTACCGGTACGCTGGGTGGTAACTGTACATGTGTAAAAAAAGAATACCACGAAACGGCCCCAGAATAGTACTGTAACATCCATGTTACGTTGCAAAATTCGAAGTCCTTCCCCACTCATTCAATTCAAATAAAACCCCTTGATTCAGTTTCCTGGACAGGGTGAATCACGCAAGGTGCACGTGGCATAATGCACGCTGAAAAATTCCTGTGAGTGTCACTGTCAGTACAATGGCATGGCATAAAAGAAGAGGGAAAAGAGTGGTAGAGGTTTAGCGATGTCCATGTCGGTCCCAGATAAATAATAGGAGACGCGATGCTCAGAGTGTACGGAATAATAATAAGCACGTAGCATATACCTCTGTAAAAAGAATATGCCACGAAAAGGGCGCAAGACATGACCTGAATCAGAAGTGAGGGTCTTTCCCAGTCATTCAAATAAAACACCCCTTGATTTCATAGCCGTAATGTTATACATGAGGGCAGATCATAAAGAAAATATGGCTGGCCGTGACATAAAAGAAAAGAAAGGATTCGCCACCTCGTCGTACCTCTGAAAGAAAATATGCCACGAAATGGCGCAAGACTCGACCTGAATCCGAAGTCTTTCCCATTCATTCATTCAAATAAAACTCCCCCTGATTTCTTAGGCACACGAGGACAGATCCGGATGCATGGGCAAAAAAGAAAGGAGTGGCCCAGTGGCGATGTCAGCTCGGGGGGCAAATTCAATAGGAGAAGCGACGCTCACTGGCAGATTTGATGTTGAGAGTGGGAGATCGACACAGTTATTATAGAGATAATGTTGGTATTCACGCGTTGTCTGGTTCGAGGTAGGGATTCCTCTGATGGGCCAAAAAGATTTAGGGCTCGGGCTTGAGGCCATCCATCAATAAAACAATACTTCCCCCCTTGATTTCCTGCTCACGAACACACCCTGAAACTACCTGTCAGCATCAACGTCATAGAATACAAGAAAAGGAGTGGTAGTATGCCACGGTATCAGTGGAGGCGATGTCTCGATGTCCGAGTCGCTGTCGATCCGGGGAAAAAAATAGGGGAAACGACGCTCAGATCTTAATTAAGCACGTAGCCGGCTCGTTGTAAGTCATGAAACTTCCTCCAAAATAGACTTACTTAAAAGCTGGCCTGATATCTGAGATTCAGTGACACCTTGAGTTTGAGCTGAATTGGCTTCCCGGTCCCTCATGCTCCGAGTCATTCAAATAAAACAACTCCGCATCGGACTCCCCTTGAATCCCCGAGGCGCATTGTAAGCTGCACATCATGGCTGAAATGGCCCTGTCATCAAAAAGGAGTAGTAGAGGCTATGTGTATCGTCCCCGTAAGAATTAGGAGAAGCGACGCCCAGATTTTATTTTATGAAATAAGAAAATAAGGAGTACGTACTTAGGCAGATCTGAATCGCCTTTACTCTGTAACACCACACCCAGAATAGACTTAGAGGGGCAGGACTTGAACGACAACGGGTAGAAGAAAATAAAAAGGAGTCGATAATGTCAACGTCGATGCAGGGCAGCCTGAGAAAATCAATAGGAGAAGCGACGCCCACACTCATGTCTTTTACGCGTTATCATCACGATGATCCCGCTCCAAGAAAGGGATGAGCGATGAGCGAAAGTGTCCCCAGAATAGGCTTGAGATCTCACTATCACCCCTCGGGAAGTCGCGCAGGCGACGTCCCAAGAACTACCTAACGGAGACTTTGGTCACGTGACCCATTAGAAACATTTGGTCTTAATATTTAAAAACAAAGTTTGCACACTTGTTGAGGTCATAATTCGTCGAATTAGTCTCAAACTGGAGTGCGCGACTTCCCAAGGGGTGATAGTAGGAAGACTTGAGCGCGGGCGTGTAGGACTTCAAGTTGAGCGAGCGTCTACTAGAGGAAGGACTTAGCTGAATTATAATGATATTATTACACGCTATTGAAAGAAAAACAACGAAAATAACAACACATGCTCTCAAAATACCCAGGCTTGGCAGCTTTAATCTTACGACACGCTCATCCGCTGCTTGGTCATGAGCGAGCGAGCGTCAAGTGAGGACAGCTGCAAAGCTCACCTGCACGATATTGCCGCCCACCTTTCAGTTCGAAGTCCTTCCTTAATCCTTTTTCACCCTTGATTTCCCTTCCCTGATTCCGTTCTAAATCACGGATGGAAGCCCACGCGAAAGACTACACACGTCGAAAGACCATTAGTAAAGTGCACACCGTCGGGTAAAGCAGGGTCACCCAAGCCGCTCGTAAGAATGACTTCTTGAGCTGGAATTCGACGCCTGGCGGGAATCAAAATCGGAGGAGGTGGCATATGTAAAGCAGCCGCATGCAGTATGCTGTATATCCTAGAAAGGGCATGTGCATGAAGACACGCGAGCTGCTCCAACTGCTTAAGCGCCTGGCACTTGCAACGTGTGCTGTACTACATATCCTAGAGAGGCCACATGTGTAAGTTCTATGATAGTTCATCAGGACTCACTGCAGGCCTTCAGCAATAAGAATAAGAATAACCACCGTGCGGTGTATCGTATCCAAATCATAATATATGGCTTCGAAGTCCGAGATGAGTTTTCCGGATTGGGCGAATTCACTTTGCCCGAGTCGGGGTCCCCCAAGTCGTTAGACGCGCACTCTATCACATAGCTCATTAACTTCATAAATTCATCTCTTCATTAATCTAGTAAAAACAATATCTGGTAAAAAGTCCATCATCATCGTATCGCACAAGCCCACAAATAAGGAATTAGGTAAAACCCGCCCCAAAAATCATCTCCACCTCGCCCTCGCTTTCGTCCCCATCACCCTCCCCAGCCCTCTCCACTCTGAGTCCGCTATTGACCTTGCTATCGGCGCCCCGATAGCTTCTAATACCGTGTCTAAATCAATTTCCCCAGAACCATCAGTTGAAGGGACGGGGTCGGACGGAGAGGGCGATGAAGAGTCATCACCCTTATGGCGCGGTTTGAATATAAGGATGAGAATGGTGCCGATGATGAGGAGGAGTAGGAGGAAGATGCAGGAGCGGCGGTTTGTGTTGCGCTGATAGCTGGAATAAAAGTAAAATAAACATTAGCGTCTTGTTATCAGCAAACATCAAATCAACCACTAACCTCTGCGCAACAACCAGCTCCTTCACAGCCTCCTCAACCTGCACCGAGGTCTGCTCGACATTCCACTCGACACTATCGAGGATCGTCCCCTGGTCAATGACCAAGCTGGATAGATCCTTGAACAGCTCGGCGAGCTGGGCGATGGATTTGGCGATTTGGGTGATTTCGTGGGTGCGTTGGGTTAGGTGGGAGGGGGTTTCGGAGAGGAGTTGGGATTGTTCTTGGGATTGGGTCTGGGGGTGAGAAAATGGGGGGTTAGGGGTGCGATGGAGGATTAGGTGGGTGGGGACGTACGGCGTGCAGGTCTTCCTCCAGCGCGGAAAAGCCTTCGGAGCCTCGTAGACGGATCGCGCCTGATGCGACGAGGATGTCTTGGTTTTTGATGGCGTGACCTTGGAGTCCTACGCGTATCATCAGCACGACATTCCCATGGGGAGACGACGTCCACTCACGCTCCATGTACACCCTCTGCTTCTTCCTAAACGTCCCGCTTAGCTCTTGTACTTTTGCAGCGAGGGCGCGTTGGACATTCTGTGCAGCGCGGAGGGATGCCTGGGATGCCTGGGACGACTGGGGAGGGAAGGTGTGCGGTGGGGAGGGGACGATGCGTTGGATCAGGGTGTGGCATTGGCGGAAGTCCTAGCGGGGTGTCAGCGCGGGCACACGGCAACGAGAGGACGCTGCTTACACGGGTGATATCGGCGGCGAGCCCTTCAATCTCGCGTTCCTCTTGGGAGCGGTCTGCAAAGCCGGGGAGGACATGCTTAGCATGGAGCTTGTCGAGGGTAGTGACTGCGAGGAATGGTGTCAGCTCCTGTGCGGGGTGGGAGAGTCGACGCACTTTTGGCCTGGGCGGAGACGAGGAGGTCTTCTACCTGGTCTTCGAGGTCGACCCTGTGCAGAAAGAGGAATCGATGGGGGGTGTCAGCCTAATTGGGAATGGGATGGGACAGCGACGGACCATTTCGGCGGGAGGGAGTCTGGGATGGGATGCGGGGCGATGAGCTGCTGGTGTTCGTCGTCGTCGTCGTCGTGGTTGTCGTCGGTGTAGGAGAGGGGTTGTCGTAGTTTTCGTGGACGGGGATTAGAGTGCCTAATGGAAAAGAAGAGGAGGGTGCGAGAACGAGTGGTAACAGACGACTCCATGGGCCAAAGACGCCGGGGATCTACTCCAGACGCCTCGCTGCCAACGCGTGTTGTCATTTGCCACGTGACGCTCGCTTTCGGGGGACCAACCCGACGCCGACGCCCCGGGACCTGTCTCGGTGGGGACTTGAACATGACGACGGGTGGCTGTGCCGTCCTCTAAGTCGGAATGCCATAAATACCGCCCGAGCGAGCAGAGCGAGTCGTTACCAATCCTCCCTTCAATCCTACAACATGTGTCGCAGACGAAGGTTCTCTCTCAGCTCTCTTTCTCCTCGTCGTGTGCTGACTCTCCCCCCAGCGAAGGAACCTCCTACACCAAGTGCGGTGTACGTGTCCCTCCTCCTCCCCGTCTACCTACCTCCCCTGACCTCTCTGCAGCACTACATTCAGACCAAGTGGACCGCCAAGATTGACTGCCAGAACCGCCGCTGCACAAAGAGTGTCCAGCACCCGCCCAACTGCACCTCCTGCGAGCGCTGCGAGCAGGTACGTCCCATGTCCCTCGCCACGCCGGCGCTAGCTCATCCCATTCGCAGTATTACTATCCCGACGATCAGGAAAAGATCACCGCATACATGTCCGTCCTCCCTTCCCTCTCTCCTATCCTCCGCGCCTCCTGACACATCCCACAGCGACGATTGGTGCCATCTCTGCCAGCCCTGGTACGGCGAACAGGCCCGCCGCAACCGTAGATAATCGTCGAGAGTCCCATATTCCGCGCTTCGTCTGCTCTCCATCGCACTCATCACACTCGCATGTTCTGCTTTCCATCACCTGTATCCATCCACTATTTATTGTTCCCGTGCATATCCTTACTAATACTGTAGCTAGTCTACACTTTTGTACAACACACTAGCAGTATTACCTCTTATTACTATCTCGCCGCTGTCCCGCTTCCCATGACGTGCGCTACCATTAGGCCCCACCGAATGCTGCACTTTACCAGAACAGCCTCACTTTTCACATGACATGCCGCGATATCCTAATCCCGATTCCGATTTCCCGGCTAATCCCTTGTCTCACTTTGCGTTGGAGCCCTCTGTATATCCTTTTTCGGAATGCTTTATGATCTGGTGAGACCTCCGATGCTGAGCTTCCCTTCCATTGTTGACGCATATGCATATACGTGTACCGAGCTAGGACTGTTCGCGCAAAGGGTTGTGCCGCATGTCCGAAAGAATGAAAACATAAGGTTTGAAACCTTCGACTTCAATATCACACTGGTCCATCAATCCAACGCCAAATCCAGCCATCAAAGGTACGCCCACTCGCGTCCCATCCCATACCCATTCTGCGCATGTTGACGCCAATACATTTGCTAAACCTGCCCCGTCCCCGGCGCCGGAGCTTAAGAGTAAACGAAGGCATTAATTGTAAGCTGCCCTGGACGGATGATGAATGAATGAATGAGCAGGAGAGGATGATGGGATGGGAACTGAAAAGGGCGATCGATCCAGGTTGACGGGTATGGGGAGGGAGAGGAATAAAAAATAAAATAAAATAACAAGTCGGAACCTTGTTCGTAGCCGTGGATATACGTAAAGCGTAAAGCCCTAGATCTTGGAGGTTAATTAACCCCTATCCCACGCTACCCCACGCTTCTTCAACCGTCCAAGGCGCACGCGATCATGATAATACTAAATGAAAAGAATGGAATTAACAACTCCGTGCATGTGTCGCAGAAGAAGAACGGTGGCAGATTCCATCGATGTAGGTGCAAGTGCTAAAGTGAAGGGTCGGTGAGATGATTATGTATGTAGGAGAATCAAGGAGCGCGAGGATCATCAGGACTCAGGAGGGATGTACATCGAAATAAAAACGTGTTAATTAAACAAATGGGTGAAGTTTAGGACTTCTCCGTCTCCATCTCCGTACATGCGCCGCAGTGCTAGAATCCGAAGGTAGAGTCTAGACGGTGGTAGATCTCATCTCATCTCGACATTAGTAGGAGTCAAGCTACGAGGATCATCAGGATGCAATATGACGTAAATCGAATTTTAATATCACAATTGCAATAAAATAACTAGAAGACGCGTTAATTAGTTTCTATTAGATTTAATATTCATGCTTCCTCAAGCCCTCAACGACGAACGGAGTTGATACTCATCTCCGTACATGCGCCGCGTCCACTGAAGAGAACGTGAGGAGCATTCGTTGAGTGTGGGCACTCTTGCAGCAACAGTCCTGACAGATCTCAGCTCACTCAATTCATCATCGATGTAATCCGCATGCATTGAAGGGTCGATGAGCTGCTGCGAGGAGGGTCATCAAGACGCATACGTAGAAAATATAACGTAAATTGAATATTAATCATCGTGAGCACAATAAAAGTGCAATAAAATATCTGGAAGACGCGTTAATTAATTCCTATCCAGTATGATCCTCATGCTTCGTCGTAACCTCTACGACGAACGGAATTAACAGGACGTACTGTCCCATCTCCGTCCATGTGCCGCATAAATTATTTAAGAAACAGAACGTGTAAGCACTTTATGCCTGGATCGGCATGGACGGTGGCAGATTTCATCTCATCTCCCCCCATCTCTTCCCCTTCACCTCCGAGTTTATCGATGTACGGAGATGTACGGAGATGAGCTTAGATTATAGTTACAGGCAGATCATATGTGCCGAATTGAAGGGTCAGCCACGCGTCACCACGTTCAATCTGAATCAATCAAGGCATGTTTGGGTTTATTTAATAATACTACACAGCTGGCTGAGCTGCAGCATGTTGCTTATTACTACTGCGATGTGATGGGCACTTGTACATCCAGACATCGCGTTTGCGTGTCATATTTGAGTTTCCTGGTTACACAGCTACAGCGTGTTATTTAGGGATATTGCCAAAGCTTTAAAGTTACTCCACTTGGACTGCAGGTAATGTATAGAGTACTTAGCAAATACGATAATAGATCCTATTGTTTTACACCTGAACTTACCACTGACATCTCCGACCGGTAACGTTGAGCGCATCACTTCATGCCCTATCATTCAAGCTCAAAGTTACTCTGATACAGAACCTAACCATCGAATACAATCCTATACTTATAAACCTGTCCTTTTGAAATTCAACCTTCCCTTGAACTAACCATTTGGCATTACTGCTCCCGCGAATAGTTCTTTTATTTTATTCAACTGTAACAAATTCTACTCCAAGTTGAGCCCGGCACCCAACTCCCTCCGACCTGAGCAATATAATCACAATCATAATGAATAATAATCGACAACGGCACCCCGGCCTTAAAGCGGTGCCAATATAATTGAAAGAATCCACCCTGCAGCCTGAACATGCCGTACAGTACTATTATTCCGAACATAAGCTTCCCTGTGCACGCGCAGTTAAATAATCAAGCTCAAGCCTGAGACTCGATCGAACCTTATACTTGTAACTTGCACGTACACTCCCCTTATGCTCGAAGCCAGCGACGATTATACCAACGTCAAGGAAAGTCAAAATCGACAGTCAATCAATCAAAATCAGTAATCAGCGGTGGGCAAGAGGCTGCAAGAGCGAGCGGTACGTGAAGGTACATGACGTCGACGTCGGGGGAGAAAGAAGATAGAGCGGCACACATAACGCCGGAATAATGTACCGGATTCCGAGTTCAAGTCACGATGAGGATGCGTGCGTGCTCGGATTTTCGGCGGCATCTTTTCAGCTTCTTTCTCGTGGCGGGTCCGACGGTTTTTTTACTCTTGGTGTGATCGACGGGGCGCGTGGAGGGGTGATGAATAAGGGACTGGGACCGGGAAAGGAGACGGAGACGGAAGAAAATAACAAGGGGAAATAATGGAATACGCTCGAGGATGCTGGAAACTTGACTCGAACGGAAAGAAAGTCTGGATATTGAAGTCTGGATTGAACCTCGAAGGGAATGAAAACAACGTTAATATTAATATTAACATATACGTATGATGTATATATTTCGTCAAGTGTTATAGGTAACTCACCTGTACTCACAAGATGTTTGAGTCTTGCTTCTACAAACACTCTTACCCCGCCTTCCCCATGGCAAACACCATTAAATCATCAGCCTCAGCAAGGCCCCGATCGCCAAATAAAATAAACCAATAATACCTCCGCTCGCCGTCCCTGCCGATCGCTGTCCACCACCGATTAACGAAAGCGATGGCGGCGCGGCAGGCAACTCCCGCAAGGCTCAGGCTCAGGCTCGCTTGGTCAAAAAGAAAAAGCCCGGCCAGAGCCCTGGGACGGAAACACGCCACAAAGGCTATAGCTTTCGCTTGGCCTGCATGACTCATTATTGCTATGTATCAATTAGGGCTGCGAGGGCTGCGGTGATGGGATGGAGCCCATCCTAACGTAGCTTTCCCTGCCAGGGATGTTGATTATGCAGGTTTATGCATATTGTCCGGATGTGGTTGGTTTGGGATGAGGATGCATACGGAGGGGGTGGTGGATCTTTCCGGCGGCAGTGTTTATAGGGCTCGGATCTATATTCTATTATTTTTTGCCCCGCATTTTTTAATTGCTTTTGGGTGTTTGGTTTAGGTGGATGGATGGGCCGGTGGAGTGAGGGAGATTTAATTGATGAGGAATAAAGATGGGAGTAATTGTTTATGCCGGTCGCGGGATAGGATATAATGGGATGAAGGGGAAAAGCCTGAAGGAGTGGAGCGATGGGTTGCTATGTCGATTGAAGAGTCCGGGTTTGCGATTCGGACCTTCTGAGACAGCAACGAAATTGATTATGCGACGGAGGAGCTAAGGGATCTTGGCGGGGAAGTTTGGCGAATTTGACGAGGAAACGGGAGGGGAAAATTAGGGGAAAGAGAGAGAAAACGAGGCAAGAGTAGTGATGATGTTTAAAAAAAATTAATACTACAAGTATTTTCTTATTAAATCTCCTTCAAAACGACACAGTTATTATTCACAGCAGCAACAATATCCTTACTTTACATACTTCGGTGCAAGGACCGTATCCCGGACCCAGCTGCCACGCTCCCCCACGCCAATACTCGCGTATCCCTGACCTGCTAAATCAAACTGCAAACCACATCATTTGTAATACTCAATCAAAACGGACTCCGGATTAAAATAAGGATGCAGCGCTAATGGCGGAGATGCATCCCGCTATCCGTTGACTGGCACTGGCTCAGGCTGCTCATTAATAATTGGTCTTCATCGCATTTATTTATGCTCTTCTTATTCCTTATCATACATGTTTGGCCACGATCCATAGGCTGTGAGATTGCGCCATCAGCCTGAATGAAAATCCGTACGTGTGTCGTATCCGAACAATGACGCTCCACTAAGTACGACGAATAATAGGCTTGCTATTGCGAAGGTGAGTCGCTGTTCAATAAGAATTAATACGCAAGTTGTTTATCGAGTATCTTTCTTGTTCACTTCTGTGAGAACACCGTCATCTCACAACTTGCTTAATAAAAAAATTCCCGAAAAGGCAATGGGGAAGAAATTTCGGAATTCGGGAGCTGTAGCCGGATAATGAAGATATGACGCTGAGGTGGTTTCCTTTGACAACACTTTCATTAAAACTTCATAGCATAGCATGGCATGGCAAATAGGCGAATGGATACAGTACTTTTTTTCGCAATTTAATGATGATTTCTCGGAGGTTGAGTGAGAGTTGTAGGGAGGAGCTTCTATAGCAGGTAACCCGGCCCTTCTGTTTCATTTTTATGGTCTCGATAGGTAGGGTGGAGTTTCCATAGCAGGTATAAATAACAAACGGTTCCAACTTTTTTCTAGTACCTAAATCGTCTCGGACGACAGAGGCCGACTATAGATATACGGCGTATCTATAGCAAGTAACACAGCTATCTACGTATTCTTTGGGAGCATCTGGTGTTTTAACTGGTGACTCGGACGGCGAGCTCAGTGCTAAAACCGCGGCGCAGACGAATGGAGAAAACTATTAACATATCTACATCCAATTGGTAACAAAACTTTATTTAGACTAGCTAATAATATTCTTGTACTGATCTCGAAACGAAAAGCCCTTCAGAGAATAACACCCAACCTATCCCATCTCACATGCACATCCCGGTCTCATCCTCAGGAGGCTTCCGGCCCGAACACCGAACACCGAACATCAACGCCTTTCTTACTCTTTCCTTCCACTCTCACTCTCTCAGCTGACCCCCCATGTCTGGGATACCAGTCTCGGATTAGGGCGCTCCCGGCTATTCATGATTCAGCATCCGGAGTTATGATCCCTTAATCCATCCCTCCAACGCCTGGTCCGCACGAGGGTTGGGTGCACACCACACGAAAAGAAAAGAAGGGATTCATATTAAATCATTCAGAAATTACATCCGATTCCGAGGACGGGTGACGGCTAAGGGCGGGTTTAGAGACATGTGGATCAAGTCCCGAACCTCAAACGGTCGTTCAGTGGCAAATTGGTGAAGGGTTTTTCGCTCGCTACTTGAGCTTTGTTCTGATTGTTCTGATTGTATGTCGACTCGACGTCGCGTTTTCCTCGAGGCTGTCACTGCTAGAACCGATATGTACTCATGATCATGATGAGGAGACGGGACGCTCAAAGGACCAAAGGAAGAAAGGAAGAAAATTTAGGTAATGTCACATATGGTTTGATCGGTCATTCACATCTGGTAATGTATCTGGTAATGTAAAGTCCTTTTTGTTATTGCCAGCAGTACTGATCAAGCCAAGCACAGTGCGCTACCATTACAAACGATGAACGATGCTGTATTATTAGCACAAAGCAACGGCAGACAACAATAAAAATAATACAAGCAATGCACACTGCGCACTTCCCAAACAGGCAAAAAGACCACCCAAAGAAGGCATCTCCTAATACCAAATTCGGCGTGAATGATGGCAAGGTGCCCACGCAGCCGGAGTATAATCATCCTCTTTTCACACGAATCCGCACTGGGCGCAACTTCTACGCACACCAGTAAGTAGCAACCCAACCCGAATGCCTGCGCAAATCCGAGGCCCGTTCGACCGGTCGGTTAGATAAAGAAAATGCCATGATCCTCGTGGATCTTCTGGCTCAGGTCCTGCAGGTACTTTGGCTCAGGTTTCACGCTATCAATCAGGCTTCAGTGCCACCGCGATCCGCTTTTCGCGTTCCTGTTTCTTCCTTCCAGTTGCGCTCAGGGTTTTCCGTGATGTGCATGTAAGTATTGTCATATCGAATGACTGGACGGGATGGGAAGGGTTATGACTGTTATGAGGCGGGCATCGGATATGTGTTAAGCCGGCGTATTGCTCATTGAGGCTTCGACTCGACATATGAATGGATGATCATGCAATACAAGATCGGTAACCAACGTACATAAGGAGAGATAATGGAAAAGATGATTATGATGCGGAGGACTGTCGGGGACGGGTATGAAAAAAGGGGAGGGGGAAGGGAGTGAATAGGCGTTGTTATGTAAAACGAGAGCACAACGTGTAAAGCTATGGTGGAGGAATTACCTTCAGCGAGCATAGCGCATCAGAAGTACACCGAATGGAAAACCCGAATTAATTAAATGAAGGGGAAAGAACTAGCAGGGCGGTGAGTGAAATTCATGAATGCCTTTATTCTGAAAGATAGGCTGTATGACAGAGGGACGGATGACTGGGGTTGGAAGAATTAAAATTCTTTCTTCCGTTCGGAAGTTTGTGGCGCAGTTTACCTTCGTCTTTGGTGCTTAGCTTATTGTTTTTAGAATGTATATGTTGAAGAATGTGGAATACTCGGAGGTTCAAATTAACTCCTGGTTGCTTACTGGCCTGTTCGTGAGAGTTCTGATACGCCCTCCTTCTGAGAAGAGAAGAGAATTTAACAATAAAGAGAAAAGGGGTCCAGAACTCGATGATGGACTAGCTGTAAATTGAGCAGTGAGATCGAGCTGTAGAATCTACGGTGACTACTGACTTAGGGGTTGATTTATTGGTATAGGTCTAGACCTACTTCTGAACACCTTCGTGTCCAATGTAAATTCTGGAACGGGTGATCATCCTAGATAACGGGTCAGGTGAAGTGAGAAAATTGGACCTCAGGGGTATATTGAATATTTTCACGGAAATTTCCGAAGACCAGAGTTTAGAAATAATGGGGCAGTGTATAACTCGCTGCTAGTATATTCCAAACGTTCTGGACTGGCTCGGGAGACAATTGAGAAACTGCTCAGTTTGTTCAGTAACTTCGGCGGCTGAGTCTGTTTGGTCTGCAAAATGTGTCTCGAAGTCGAGGCATATGCAACAAAGGAAGGAAGCTTGCCACGGGTTAAAGACACTTGCGGGTATGGCAGGCACCTTGGGCAGCCGAGCAATAAGCGAATATGTGACACTCGCAAGCCTAATTCCCCTCGCGTCCACACACATTCCATCATAGTTCCCTCGTTTAATATCCGTCGCGTTAATTGGTATTCTTTGGAATACGTATATATGAATGCTGTAATGCTAGACCTGATCCAAAGGGAACTCTGAGGTGGGAAGATTAATTCTATCGCACCATTCCTTTGTCTTTGTCCGACTGCGTGAGATTGGATGGGATGTGGCTACTATACTCGCAATTGTGCCAAAGCACTGGCACAGTTCAAGGCACATGTCTCGCCTCGTGTTGGACCTATTCAATCCAGACTCTTGAGTTGCCGTAAGGACTGAACACAGCGACTGTGAGTTAGAAATATAGATTGGACAGCCCTTGCCGTAAAGCGTGTTTGATACTATATGTTCCATGGAACTATCTCTTCATCCGGTATAGCATTTTCTCCCCTTAGTATGGACAGAAACTTTGTACATTAATTAGGGAGAAGGAACCCAGTGAGAATGGTTCCTCCACTATCCTGGCGTAAGTGTCTTAAACTACGATTGATAGAGTCTATAAAGCTTTTATGTACATACTACTGGAACGAGATTCCAGAAGTAAAATCAATTATGCTTAGTAGTTATTAAATAACAGGATTCGGAGGCCTTGAAGGTCACGACAAAGAGGTTTCAAGATGTGGCAAAAGAGTTTATTGTTCAGGAAACACAATTTCTGATTTAAAAAATCCTCGCTTAAGTATCTTGAATTCCCTGAGCTCAGAAAAAAAGAAATTCTCTCATTCCAATCCGGGCAATACAAAGGCATAAAAATTCATTTGATTGTCCGTCAAGTGTCAAGAATATGACTCCTTTGCTTATACTAACAAAGCAGCGGCATCAGATCTCAGTATCCGGCCCGAGCATTTCGGCTATAGGGAATTACCAGAGTGGCACACCTAGATATAGCCTGCTTGTCGTCTCATCCCTTCTTCCAGGAATTGGGTTCACGCTGTCAGCGTTCAGGCATACCAAAGAGTGTTCGGCCTGTGATTTTTATAAGAACTTCGTCCGTAATTGATCCGTTCCGGGGAGGACCGGTACATGTCCATCCGTTGTGCTTCCCGCATTCCATTTTGTTTTATTGCTCCTGCCCCTTTCTGTCCACACGATATGGTTTAATCACAATTAAAGAAGGGCCTCACTGTGGAGTGCCATGAACAGAATGTTTTCGGAGCCAGGGAATCCTCGTTGGCGACACCCAGCCACTTGTTGCATTGTATCAAGAGGTAAACTTTCTTCAAACAAAGCCAATTCTAGGACAATCGGATTAATTTGCTTCTCGTTCGATCCGGAAATCCGGAGCGATATCCCCACCCTATACTGATCGAGTTTAATCAGTACACACGTGTCGTGAGTATATGCTCTCGCCAGCATGGCATCCGTAGCAGTGATTCCATCTTTCCCGGCAGATCTACGCCTTTAAAGAAGCAGAGTGTAACTAATATGGGTATGGTAACACCTACAATTCGTTGTCTATGGCACCGGAAGCGAAGTCTTGACAATGTTGCCGTCAGGTGCCTTTGGAAAAGCATGGTTGCACAGAAGGCTTGTCATTATCCTATTTGGAAGTCCTGTCGTGCTTACTAACAAGCTGGTCAGCTGGTAAGATTGGAAGCAAAGGGTTCAGTGGCAACCTTTCAAATTTCTATGTCTTCTCAGTTTCTGGTTTCTCGGATCGATGTGGCTATGAAAAACAAGCACAGCACAAATGATAGTCCGATAGCACTTCAATACAGGAACTTTTAATGCTGCGCCTTGATAAAAGTTGTTGCCAACGATCCGGATAGAACCGTTGGAGTGTGACCGCTGTCAGAAGAGCCTAAGGTCATGCCATGGACAGAAATTGGGTTCAAGATCAAATCGACGGTGTGGATTCATTGGACCTTTGTGGCGCTCTAAAACTCATGTTTATGGGCAGAAGCTTGGATAATTTACGCATTGATTCTCCAGATTAGACTGGCTCGTATGCCCGAAAGTTTGGAAAGAAGTAATGGGGTTGTAGGGTTTCAAGCTGGTAAGACAGACGGGAATATTCTATTTGATATCATCGCCATCGTTAAGTCCTTTCATACCTAATTGAAGATGAGCCGACATGTCATCGACTGACTTCAAATTGTACAAAGTGACATTATTATATTATAGAGCCAGTGGCCTAATTGAAGACATCATGATAATAATTATGGCTTCTTAATATTCAAGTTTATTCTATACCCTCTTGATTAATTCACTTGCAAATTCATATTCAAAGTAGATTGTACAATAATACCCTGGACCGTATTATTGTTATCACAATCGCACCTGGCTACATTGCTAGCAACCTCAAAGTGTTTTTAATTTACGCAGTACGAGCGACTTTGTTGCTACCAATGGAAATAATACAAAAAGGTCAATTAATTATATAGTGATAGAAATTTCCATTTGGTTAACTTGAAGTTCTTGGCTCTTAATTAGGCATACTACCAAGATGTACCACCAGTAAGGAGTCCTGTGAATATATATACATATCAACTCCTACTGTAGGTATTGTGGTCATCACGTCAGTTAATAATTGGTTCTTTCAATGTCATGCTAAGAATAGCTGCAAAGAGACCTGCGTAAAAATTAGATGTGAATCAATAAGATCACGTTGGTGAGAAAACAAATCAAGGAGACATACTGAGAGCCAAAAAGACGATCCAAATCATATATCCGCCCGCAGTTCCACTTCTAATGGAATAAGCAAAAAGGAGTGCCGTGAGTGAGGGTGCGGCTGTCTTTGTAAGAGCAAGGGTTAATGAAGTTAAGCCCTAAAGAGAGAACTTCAGATCCCCGAATGTCTGAAAGGCCATGTACTCACATTGATCATGGAAAGTGCCTCTACACAAAGTGTGACATCCACAGTTATATTATTAAACATAAATGAGATGTGTCAGTAGCAGTTACCATAGAGATACCAGAATTATAATTAGGAAAGCTTGCATACACCATGTAGAGCTAGCGAGAGACCAAGTAAAGTGGAATTAAAACAAGAACACATTCAAGCTCCATGTATCATCCGTTGTTCTTGCAACCAGATTTGAGCAAGGAAGAATAATAATAAGAAGACACCATATCCACATAAACGCTCGGTGGACATGAATAGTAGAATGAAAAAATCTTGAAATTTGATGATAGAATGGCAGCATGCCAAGTTGCAGAACCGATCTAATGGCCATTTGAGAACCGATCGCCGCTTCTGACATACCGAGGCCACCTAGTTCGATGGGAGTGAAACAGAAGAGCGGAAATCTAATACAATCATATGAATATCCTATATTCCTTGAGTTTTATCATGTACATGTAGGTTAGACCATACGCCAGCAGTCCTATGTTGAAGCTTTCCAACATGACCGAGAGGATGGGACCAGTTAGGACAGCCTTGTAAGATAGGATAAGGCTGAGCGCAGAATTGGCCTGAGAATAGTTGACTCTTTCATTTGGCTCTGGGTTATCGGCAATTATTAAGCGCCACCTGCGAGCAGTCTATAGAAATACTCAAGATAAAGAAGAGCTGTAAGAAAGGAAGTCTAAGCCTACTTACTTCTGGCAAGTAGATATAACCCAATATAACCGAAAATATTACAAACCCACCAACCATAAAACATGGCAGAGTGAACGGATGGTTCTTCCAGAATTTATTCCGAAACATGGAAAAGTGACGTCCTGGGCGTGCGAGGAAGCCACCTAGCGGAAGGCCAATTATTTCTCCAAACCTGAATAATTGCTAAGCTAAGCAAGGTAACAAGGAATAAATATTTTCACTGAATTTATTTGTATCTTCTGGACTTACCAAGTGATACTGAAAAGCGCTAGCTTGATTTATCCGGTCCGTCAATTCCGCGACGATGAGCTTCGTAGAGTTGAATAGATTCCTTAGGATTCCAGCAAGGGTCCGGCTTATCAACATAGATAAGAATGATTTACTCATTCGAAACCAGATCGTTGATACGGCCATTGTAGAAAGACCTATTAGTAATACTGGTTTTCTCCCACCAGGTCAGATAGATGACTTACTGGCATTATTTTCAGTGTATGAATCAGTCTCGGCATTGAAAGCGTTTGAGAGATTACTGGAGACGTACCAATCATAAGGATCGTTACAGGATATGCAGCCATAACCATGCCAGAATAAAATCTAACTTCTTCCGGATGCTTGACAATTCCAACATCTAGAATCATTTGGTTGACGAAAGGGAAGATGATAACATATGTGTGTGCACAACTGTGAGCAAAAGCACAAATCCCAAAGAATTCCACGGTAAAGGGGTCGAACTAGGCAAAGCGTCTGGATTGGATAGTAAAGGCGTTGCTTCAGTCTGAACGGCTCGAGGCGCATCAGGAAATCTGGCAAATGCTACAGAGGCTATATAGCGTCCATAGACATTGTAGCCTCTGTAATTTATGTACACTATGGTAGTCTCCATAGCTTCCATGGAAGTCATACCATTTTGTGCTAGTGTAGCAGCTGCAGGTACTACAGACATCTATGCAGTGAACCATAGAATCTATAGTCTCAGTAGGCATGCCTAGATATTTATTGGTTATTCTTATTCATTAAATACAATAACTATCATGCAGAATTACGCAGTACTTTGGCCAAAAATCAAAGATATATATTTCGTATTTAAATACATGAATTAGTTCTAGCAACTAGTAACTGCGGCAGTTAGCATACAGAGCACGGGAGGATTAGAAAGGAAGGAGAATATAGTGCAGTTTTCGAACCGTAGTATCTGCTGGTATAGCACATATCTGTTCATAAAAAGGGAAGATGTTTAGGGCAGTTTCACAAACATTCGGAAAAGAGAGACATACCCCAGAATCCATCACTGTGTTGCCGTGCTATCTTCCTCCATCATCTTCAATCCCTCGTCATGGTGCCATAAGCCAGCTGAATCACTATATGATTGGCTCATAAATATGACTGACAGTGGTCAACAGGAACATACCTAAGGCTGAGAAGCTCTCTCAGAAATCTATCTCTAACGCTGCCTCTTCTAAACCATGGTCAATCGCCGAAGCCTAGACATAATGATGCAAGAATTGCTGTGGATGAATTAGTCTGGAGGTGATCAATCAAAAGATAAACACTAGTGTAGACTCACTGATGACGAGGAGACTTGACTCCTTGACTGACTAGTTCCTGTGGTAACTTTAATGTATTACAGAAGCAGGATAGGAGAATAAGCACACATACCTTGGTTTGCAGTCAGGATGTCTCAAACGGGCGGATACATGCAGCTGAGGCAGTAGTAAGAGGATGTCATGGTGGAATGAAGCCAAGTTGTGACGAGGGACCTGGCGCTCATAATTGTTCAAACCAGCGGAGTTCGTTTACCGGTCAGTAGCGAGAGCTGGTGACGGTAGCAAGGCAATATTTACATAGACATTTGCTAGCTTGTGTAGTGCTACGGAAAACTTAGGCGCCGTTGCCCGTTTTCCTGATGCAGACGAGCCATCTAGCCTTTCGCTGTGTCCGCTAAAGGATGAAATATGATCAGGCATACTACAGTGTAAAGCTGGAAGCAAGAAGTGTTAATAAAGCTGGCAAATAATCTAACTTATTGATAGCTCATAAACGCTATCACGTTTATGAGCTATCAATATACTTGCTTGAACGAATCATCTAAGCTTCTAAAAGGGATCGTATAAGTAAGGTTATAATCTGCAACTGGCTTATATTCTGAATGACATGATCAGCCGACCAAACCTCGGAGGCCGGTATACTTACTATTCAACTGTCTCTACTATAGAGATCATTCATACGTGTGTCGAGCGGCGATGTACCAGTAAGACACAGCATCCATATGTCAGGTCATGGTAGGAGCATCGAATGACCATGTATCTTCCTAGTATCTTCCTATAAAAGCGAATTCGTGAGCTCGAACAGTCCAATCAACTCAATGTTGGCATGCTGCTTACAGTAGTAATAGCATTTCCAGAATTACTTGCCAGGAATCTGCTTACATGACATCAGATCTTCTCCATAATGCAAAATAATTGAAGTCGAATATGATTGTAGTACTTCAAAGGATGAAATCGTCAGTAGAATGAAAATACTGTAGTAAATCGACCGAGTGTTCGTGCACGTGACCTTAATTTTTTTCCGACAAATGCCCAAAATCCCCATAAATCGAGAAAAAATTATTGGCGATGTCTTTAGAAATTGAGTGTGATGCGTGACAGAACACTCGGTCGATTTACTACACTATATAGGATTATCATCATACGAGTCTGTGGAACGACGGGATTACGGCATCTTCGGACCTTGAAATCGTCAGGGTGCACCTTCGCGCCTTTGGCCTTCATCCTCACCTTCGGCGGAAATTATCACTGATTTGCCTGCGTAATAGGAAGCTGTGGACAGAAGTATAAACATTGGTGAGCGAGCCTCCTTTCATTTTATTTTAGGCCTGCTTGAACTGACATCTGTGCCGCTCTCGGGTAGTGTAATTAATAATTTACACAATGGCTCCCTTTTATTAATATTTGGATTGAAAAATATGTTAGAAACTTGGTACACCTTGGCAACCCACACTTACTTCTGTAATATATCGCTATTTGATCTCGGATTACCTCGGTGTGCTGTGGCACCTAGCGCTCGTTTTTTTTACCGCCGGTATCTTACCTTTTACTCAAAAGATTTGTATTGTATGTCAGTGTTCAGTCACTCGATCCGAACTTGAAGCTGATGCACTTGACTCTATTCGAAGGATGAATCATGGATAAAGTATGCATAATTACTTCACTTTAGTGGCTATATCCTTTCATCGAGACATGCACCATAGTGCTCTTACAAATGTGAGTGTTCTTGCTTCCTCGCATGTTCGAAACATACAGACGTGCTTTGACAAATTCTTCTATTGGAGAATATTCTATATCATATACCCTGCGCTGCAGATAGTTGCTCTTAATCATCACTGTAAGGCGTCTTTATCTTCTAAACATTTTGTGTTGTGCTGGCGTTCGTTCCAGATTGCGCTGGCATCATTTATCTTTGGTAATAAATAAAAAGGGGTTTATTGAAGGCCGATTTTATGCATTAAACCTAATTAGACATCAGTATAAACAGGCTTCAACATAGGTAGGGAAAACTCTTTCACATCGTGTATGTCCATTTTCTGACATTTTGTATTTGTGATTTAGTAATAAATTCCCTAAGCGATACACCTTCGTCCGGCTTATCTGTGGGTACAGCTTATACCACTCACACGACAGCGATCACTGATATAGATCTCGTTCAGCTTGCGTTTAGATTTTCTACATCGAGCACTTTAACCTTTGACCTGATAATTACCGCAATGTCTGTGTTTCCTAATAATTGTCCTGCTCTAAATCTCCAGCGTGCTCGATCAGGAATAAGACGTTTAATTAATTTTTTTTCGTGTATTCGGTCAAAATATCGACGGTTATTATTCTCAAGTAGCGACCATATGTTCACCCTCATCAGCCTCTTAGTCAATACGAACCTCATATCAATGTAAGTCTATTATCCTATAATTTTAAATCTCTCACAGGCTCAATCTTACTAGGTTGCTGAACATCGCTTAACTCATAACGGTACAATGCGTTAAAAAAACTCTAATCACTCCAAGAGGAATATCAGTTGCTGACCTTCCTCGTGCTGACTCGGACGTGCCATATGGAAGGCTCGGGTTCGTCTCGACGCTATGTCATTATTTCGTATTACGTGCTAAATCTCGCTAATCTAGCCTATTTAACTCATTCGTCGCTGTGCATGATTCCCCTCTTTTAACAACGGAAACCCCAATCAGGCTAACTCACCGGTCCATCTTTAGGTTAAATGCGCGCGACCGCCTCGGGGAGAAACTTGATACGATATCAAAGAGTGGTGATCGGCCTGTCGCTGAGAGCCGTGTTTTACCTGTATTCCGCTCGGGGGTATATGCTCTCACTCCATAATTTCCGGCTTTGTACTATGGTAGGACATTCTTTAGTGGTTCAACAATGTCCAGTCCTAGATTCAGTCGGCCGACCAGGGATCAACTTCCCGTGTATATGAAGTGTCCTCGTTTGGCTTTCCTACATTTAACAAGAGCATAAAGAGCAGAGAAGTTTAGTATCCCGACAGAGTTAAACTTTCATGGCGGCCCTCATAGTACTCCTCGTAATAGTCTATTATTCAACTTTTCGACGGAATCGCCCTACAATATTCTTAGGTTTAGATATATAATGTCAAGTCTCTTCATAATTCGCAATGCTCCAACTAGAAAATCATACACTTCCTATAAATATCGTTAACCTGACATGGTGCCGAAAAAATAAAGAGAATATCCTCCAACAGGATTGGCAACCATGGCGTCATACACCTTCACCTGTACATAACCATGCCACAGTTTGCTTCATTATTGTTGTAAGTTCCACCAAGGTGAATGGATCGCCCAAGTCATACGGTACATGCATGAAAAGGGATTTGCTTCGTTTCACGCCTTCCTCAGGTTTGATGTTAGAATCAAATAGCGCACGCTGAGACTCGGCCAAAGATCCGTAACAAATAAAATCGCAGAGGTAGTGGCCAGCATCAGTGGAAATGAGGATACGCTTTAAAAATGAGTGTTTCGTCACTCGAAATCAGTAACAATATGACTATACACTCCAGAAAAATGTTGCCTACCTGGTCCTTAATCTTCTTTCTCAAAAATGAAATTAGCCCTTCGGCATCGATCTCCGTCTTCAATTCTTCCGGGAAGCCCTCGTAACCCTTCCCGAATCCACGTAACGTGTCTCCCTGCTTTAAACTGCTACCAGCGCCATTTTCGCGAGCTATTCTTTTCCTCTCAAAATTCTCCGCCTCAGAAACGCCCTTCTCCACTTTGGAACCAACATCTACAATAGGAGGCAGCTTTCCATCTGCATCGGGTATTGCATAACCAGTTTTATGTCCTATCGTCTCAACAGTTACTCGTCCATTCCTTCCAGCACCGAGATGGAGAGTCAAGTCCCATCCTCCATCCGGAGGCTGTACGTTCGGTTCTAGACTAGTTCTTTCATGCAGTATATCGGAAAAAGGAGGAAAAGTTGGGGGCCGGGAATGAATTGAGGGAGCGAGTGAAAGAATGGCGTCATACACGACACGTAAGGGGCCGACACAAGTGATCTTGATAGTATGAGAAGATTCGGACGTCGTCAGAGTCGTATTGTGTAGAGCAGCAATGCATGCCCAAGAAGGGTTGTCCGTAACGTAAGAGAATGGCTATAAGAATATAAAGACAGGAATATCAGTAACAAATCAGTAAGCTGATTCTACTGCGAAAATATGATGCATCACACACTCCGTATCCTGTAATGAGAACGTTGAATTGTTTCTTCTCCGGAGATTGAGGAGGAGGAGGCATGTATTTGAAGGGAGATGGTGCTATGGAGGAAGACTCGATGAGAGGAGTGATCCCATGCTTTAATATTGAATAAGGAGTGTGCTGGGCGCTTCTCTTGCCGCTGAGATCCAGCCGGCTGACTAACATAGTCAATTGGTATTCTCGAAATCCCCCGGTGTTCTATTGGTCCATAACTAACAAAGATTGAAAGATTTCACGTTCGGGGGACAGCCCGTGTTCCACAACCGCGCATAGAACCTACCGGATACCCGTGGGTGCGACTGCTCACATCTCTGGAGATTCTGGAAACGGGAGTTCACTTCTAACTTCTGACAACACCACGGGCCATGAGTCATGATGCTCTGATGCTCACTCGGATAAGGGTGGGTTCTTGTTACCGAACCGAGTTAGTTTCTATTTATAACGATATCATTTATTTTCTCGACTTTAATGGATATGCAATTTGCAAGAGTGATGAGCATTGATAAATTTTCATATGTCATGATCCGTGCCAGCATAAGAACGAAACCGTAAATCTGGGTCTTGCCCATTTCACATTATTCCAGTCTATTTCCGCCGAAGAATATCAAAGGAATGGCTCATCTACTACCGCTCCGTGTTTATAAGACTATAATATTTGACTAAGCAGTGCTTAGAAAGTTATTGCAGCATTTGAAGCACCACCATAATATGAGTAGCCACTTCGGCACAACCGTAAAAGCGGCTAGTACCAGTGGCCTAAATATTATTGAATAATGAATGAGCCTCCTGAGCCTCAGCTATAAGGCATGTGGGCGATGCAGTACAATTATAGGTGACTCATTTAAGTAATTGTGGTGCTCTCACTGAACCCAAATCTCGTCTGATAACCATCGTTAGAAATCGACAGCGTCACCAGTGAGCCTAGTCCTGCTTCTAACTTTTCGTACTGCCCTTTAATTGATGAAAACATTGCTATTACACTTCAATGGAAGGACTCGACTCACGAATATCCATCCTTCTGCCGGTGGAAGTGAAAAACCTATGGAATAGAATATTTTCAAGAAAGACTGGGGTACTGCTATATATGTAAAAATATGTAAGTCGTAGAAACAATATTTGCGCTTCGGTCTAAACCACCTGATATGTAGGAGACTGTTTTTAATTGCTCGGGAAACGATGGGTACGTATAATTTTCAAGAGCCAAGATTTTGACCGCAATAATACTTTTTTCGTCTGAATTCGTAGTACTCACCCTTCCCACATCATAGAAATACGAAAAAAAAACGGGCTCCGTGGCTGGTATTCCAGTCATCGGAAATGATTTCATGTACAGACAACCCAATTTAACAATCGAAGCTATATGACACATCCAGGCCATGAAAAATTTCCAAGCACTTATTTACCAAGTGAATGTTAATAACTGACACAGTAGCCAGCTCGGCCTTGATTTCAAAGCTCAGAGTCTACTGAGGACCCGGAAAGTTGACACGGGCGTCTAAAACGCTACCTAGCACATCGAATTGCTCTCCTAGTCTAGATAGCATATGAGTTGCTAAGCTTCGCTAAGAAGACACTAGTTTCATAAGTCAAGTTCGGTCAATGTTGGGCCAAGAGCAGTAGCAGGCTAGATACTACACAGAAACTCAGATAGGTCCCGGTCAATGTCCTAAGTATCATCTGAAAGCTCTATCTTGTTCGTTCCAGTCTAAAATTTGCAGTGTTAGCTTGTACACCATGTAGAAGACTCGCTAAACTTGAGAGGTTTGAACAAGTCATGTGCTGTTCTCACCGTCTTCATCCTTCTGCCTTGAACCACCATCTTTGACATTGCAAACACTGATAACTGCTTTATAGGACTCCATCTGCTATTTCTTTTTGTTCTTGTGTCGAATTCTAACTGGTGTCACTCATAAATATATCCCTACTGGTGCAAGATCCTTCAGAATCACCACAGTATCCATCCGACTCAGAACTCAATTCTTCGCTGCTGCTCTATATATCTCTGGTCTAGCTCTGCACTCAGTTCTCTCTATAAAGTTTCTGAACTGCTTGAACATGCGGCATGTGTCCTATGGAATTCTTTTCCGATCTCAAACCTTTTTATTCAGCAGGGAGTGCCGGAATTTGTTTAGGTGCATTGTTTCACGTTGCACGTTCGGTTCTCAATTAACTATTCCTTTCATCAGTACCTCAGCTGAGATAGCACCGGGCCATTTGGGCATTTTTGTGGTTATGTCTGTGGTATACTATTGGAGGAATGATGTTCTCCTTGTCTCCTGCTTCATTACTATAGAGACCAACCTTGATAATGCTAGTGTAGTAGAGGCTTAATGTATAGTACATTGTGGTATATAGTCTAGTAGATCCTTTACTTGACAAATAACTAGTTCTCCAATATACAATAAGATTCAGAAATAATTCATACAAGCACTACACGGGCTATACAAGCTAGATAGCACTAGCTAGCCATTCTCGGCAATATTGATATGTTGGCAAGGTCGTCACTAAGTGTGCTAGGGCTAGTAGGCAATGGCGGATTCGCTAAAAATGTTATGCAGGTATATAGACTACATAGCGCTACCTAGACTTTGTCAGGTTTCGTGATGGGGTCCTTCCTGATAGCCATATTCCGTTCAAGTTCAAAACTTATACAGGGAAGTCTGTATCCTTAGGCAGAGGTTAGTGTAAAGACGTATATGATTTATTATATTGCCTTATCATCTTCACAATTGGATTCATCGTTTCTCTTCGTCTCTCGAGTTTGAGTTCCAAAGTTTGCCTGGCTAGCAACCAAGCTTTCCCTTCAAGTTCTCTCTCTGACCACCCTTCGGGCTGGGTCTGGCAGGGTATGCATCGGTGCGGCGGCTAACCTTTTTGTCAGATAGTTCTGAAATCATATCTTCGAATGCGTTCTTTATCGGGGCAATGTCAATTTGGGTTTCCAGATGCTATTTAATCCAATGGTTACTACATCAGGAAAGCTGTCAAAGGCCATATAGTGCTAGGTATGCTATATAGCCCCCCTATCGATTTAGCGAATCTGCAATAGGATACCAGCCCTAGCAGTTCTAGCGA
>KN837148.1:370105-382470 GCA_000827215.1 Sphaerobolus stellatus SS14
CGAAAAAAGTCAAGCCCAGACCAGAGAGAATCTGTAGAAGACCATTTTGAATAGAGCATTAACTTCATCTAGCATAGTGTTTTGAACTTGCAGAGAAATGATCAAGAGGGTTGATTCACGAAGATTAGTAGCAGAGTCGAGGCAGCAGTAGAGGGACAAGGTGGTTCGAAGAAGACATGACACGCTGATGAAGCACACGTGACTTGTTTGACTTGTTCAAATGAGAATGCTGTCCCAATTTCTCGGCTCAGTGCGTATAGCGATTTCTAGCGAGGCATACCGCCCTATCCAGCTAGTACTATATATGAGTGGGCACAGCTAGCTAGGCAATTAGCCGCCCAGTGTCAACTTTCCTGATGTAAGCATTATAATAGCCTGCAACATAGGTAGGGAAACGTCTGCAGAAGCAGTGGATCACCTTAATTCTGATATTTTTAATAAGATTTATCAACAGCCGGTGACAACCATCATCTCATGGAAATGAACTCGTCCGGGCTCATTGTGAGGAATACTCAAGTTATGTACTACGTGAGGGTGATCACTAATGTAAATCTTGTCCAGCTCGCTTTCATACTTGCTACATCTGTCGGCATAACCCTTGAAACGATGCTTACTGCCGCGATGAGTGAGTACCGAACCCCTTCCTTTCTTCCCCGCTTCTCAATAGGTGTGTACAGCTATGACTTTCCATCGAGCGCGATCCGGAATAAAGAGGTACGGAATTTAACTTGCGTACTTGGTTCAAAATGAATACTTATATTTTGAAGAGGTGACCACATTAGGTATTACCCTTATCATCATTTTCACGGTCAACACAGATCTTATATCAACGTAAGCTCCCAATTTCCATCCATCTGACAGCTTTCTAATATATCATAGTTTGCTGTCCATCAGCGCCCTCGCAGCGGTATGATTATACGTCTTTAAATGGGACAGTAGATAACCTAAAATTATCTCCAGTTCCTGACTCTTCCTCACGTGAGGTCCTACTGTTGAAATGATTAATAATTGCTCATAGGTCCTAGGGGCTTCCGGCCCTAGCACTAATCAAAGTAAATCAAATGAGCAATTGAATACAACTAAGGCAAAAATCCAGACAGTACAGGATTTGAATGTGTACATTCATACACAAAGTAGATAAATCCAAATGCAAGTACCATTAGACCACTTCAGCGGTGACATGCAATGGACAACGGGATCCTAGTCCAGGACGCCTATTGAACTTAGGATTTTCCAGAGTCACACAGGCTGGAAAGGAGATTACAGAAAATAATTGTAGTTGGCATTTATAATTTTAATTTAAGCTAATGGTATACATATAGTAATTGATGGTAGTACTAGGATGGCTGCCAGGCCTCCAATGATTATGAGCAGGACTCCAGGAGTATATGTAATTAATCAAGGGATAATCCTATTCGAGGAAATAATATAGATGCAAATATGTGTGTGTGTCTGATATAAGTAATCAGTTTAAAGCATGGTGGAGCTCACGATGGCTGAATACCAAGATATATACCTGGCGACCGACACTGATGGTGTTTCTGGGTCGGGAAGTAATGTTCGTCATTAAAATCGTCCAATGGTTGAAAGTGGAAATATTATTCTTTCTGTTGAGCCTTCAGTTCAATCCTCCTTGATGTCAAACATTTTTGGTACCGACCTACGGGAGGTGAATTGATTAATCAAGTTCTCATATTCAATTGATTATTTGGTCCTACAACTGATTTTTTCCTAGGACGAAACCTCCCTAGGACCTCTGGGCAATGATAAATCATTTCAGCAATATTAGGTGCTCACGCTACTGTGTATGGAGGTATTAGCTTCGTGTTGGGGAAGAGCAAGTGCTATGCCATTTTTTTCTGCTTATTTGCTGATGCATCGTGCTATTTTAGCTCATTCAAACTCGCTCCCCGCTGTATATGGTTTCTCATCTCCAGATGCATAATTCACCCAAGCTAACTTAACATCACTATGATAGATTAAACTCGCGCGAATACCTTAATGAGAAACTTCATCCAGCAGTATCAAAAACGGATGTTCGACCTGTCTCTGTTATCTTCCAAACCGAATTGAGCACACTAACTCGATTTTGGGAATTTTCCTGATATTAATGGTAAATTCAGTCAATTATCCAAGGACCGGGTCGCCTACTCCCCGTCTATTCTCGGTTGGTGTTCCTAACTTTAGCAAAAAATGTGTATGGAAAGGTATAATATCGCCCTGAATGCACATTCAAAGCTAGGTTAAAGATCAGAGTTGGAAGACATGGTCTCGTAGGGTCTCGTTGAAGTCATCCATGTCCTCCGGAATTTGACCCCGGCGGAGGTCCTCAATACAATAGAATAACATAAAATAAGAAAATACACATCTACGTTGCCTCGATGTATTACTTAATAACTCATGTGTAGCTAACCGGACTCGGCGTTCGTATGTATCGTTCTCTGTTTAATGTCTTCTTGATTTTATTCTACTGTTAACGCGCTGCAACAGATACAGAACGGACTGAAAACTATGCTAAATATACTACAAAAAATCAACACAAAAAATCACATATGTAATCCTTTCGATCCTACAACTGATATACCTTTTGATCCACGGTTTCTAACCTGCATCGTCTTCTCAAAGCTTACAATGCACTCTTAACCCACCTGCCACCATCCAAGTTCTCCAGGCACCACATCAAATCGCTCGTCAAGAACTCGCTGGGCCATGTCTTCCTAACCTGGTCCTTCAAATAATCCGCAGCGATCTTCACCTGCTCATCCTTAATACCACCGACCAACTTCTTGATATCCTTGACAGAGTCGTTGATGATGGAGTCGATGTAGCCGGGCGAGATGGGGTCGCCGTTGTTGAGCGTGCACTTCCAGTGGACCCATTGCCAGAGTTGGACACGGGCGATTTCGGCGGTGGCTGCGTCTTCCATGAGGTAGTTGATAGGGATACAGCCGTTGCCGGAGATCCAAGCGGCGGTGTAGGCGAGAGCACTGAGGAACGGGGATTATTAGTGAGGAAGACATGATAGGAAATAGGTGGTGACTTACGCTTGGACGTTGCCACGGACACCTTCGTCCGTGATATCACCCTTGACCTTGGTGTTCAAGAGGTCGGAAGCGGCAACGCGAACCTCCTCTCTCCTGATGTGGTACTAGATCAATGCAAATACCAATTAATACTCGATCAAATATCCTAAATTAGGGGAACAAACGTACCTGGTTGGGGCCTAACATATGCTCATTGAAGATATCTGTAGCGATCTTGTTAATGAGCGGGTGAGCAATCCAGGTGCCGTCGTGTCCAGCAGTGACTTCGCGCAGCTTGTCGGCACGGACTTTGCCCATGGCGATTTCGTTGGCCTTCTCGTCGTTCTTAATGGGGATTTGTGCGGACATGCCACCCATAGCAGCAACCTTGCGCCTGGAGAAGAGAAGGTTTATGAGAAGAGAGTTCTGGATAGTGAAATAAATACTTACTTGTGGCAAGTCTGGATGAGAAGACGGACATAAGCATCCATGAAGGGACTTTCCATAGTGACGTCCTTGCGGTCGGGCAAGATGGCGTTGGGATCTGCGCGACGCTTCTTGATGAAGCTGAAGATGTAGTCCCACCTATTGGCCAAATATCAGCACATTCCGCGAAAGAACTATCACTAACGACTCACCTTCCGCAGTTCAAACCGCTCGAGTGTGTCCTCAATTCGAACAGGATCTCCTCCATCTGGAATGCAGCGGGAAGAGTCTCGATCAAGACAGTTGCGCGAATGGTGCCGACGGAGATGCCAATGTAAGATTGACTGAAGCTGAAGATGTCGTTCCAGAGACGAGCCTCAAGGTAGTGCTCCATCTTGGGGAGATAGAAGTAGGGACCCAGACCACGCTTGACGAGCTCCTTAGCGTTGTGGAAGAAGTACAAAGCAAAGTCGAAGATGGAACCGGAGACGGGGTGGTCGTCAACCGTGATGCGGGGCTCGTCGAGGTGCCAGCCACGGGGACTAAAATAATGTATCAGGAGGATGTTGGGAGATATGAACAAGAGGAATGCTCACCGAACAATGAGAACGGCAGGCTTTTCAGAAAGCTTGTATTGCTTTCCACCTTGCTCAAAGTCAACCTGGTGACGGATAGCATCATAAAGGTTCTTTTGGCCGTTGACCATGTTGGAGAAGGTCGGCGAATTCGAGTCTATAAGATAACATCGTCAGTATGTGACCCAATATATGCTCAAGCGCACAGCTCACACACCTTCGAAATCAGCCATGAACGTCTTTGCACCGCTGTTCAATGCATTGACAACCATCTTCCTATCAGTGGGACCTGTGATCTCCACCCTGCGGTCCTCCAAGCCGGGTGCGGGAGGTGCACAATGCCATGATGGCTCTGCACGAACGTGAGCGGTCTCGGACGGAAAGTCGAGTGTTGCTCCGGCATCAAGGCGAGTTTGGCTAGCCTGGCGAGCACGTAAAAGGGATTGGCGGGTCGAATCGAAGGTGCGGTGGAGGGCGGCGAGGAAGGCGAGGGCGGGTTCGGTGAGGATAAGGGATTGGGCGTCGCCGGGGACGGAAGCGAGGACTTTGACACCGGAGGGCATATTTACTTGTTGAAGAATGCTACGGAGGTCGTAGTGGTATGTGGAGGAACAAGAGTGAGATTGAGGACAGACATATTTCTGACCTTTTATGACGACTGGGATTAGAGGTGCGGCACTCCGAGCTTAGCTAGGTTTGGCTCCGGGAAGTCACGAGAATCACATGCTAATGGTCTCGCGTCGGTCCCTTCCTGCCGCTCCGCCTATTGCAAACACAAATAACCCGTGATTATTTATACAAATATACACCATTATTTACAACTCTTTCTTTTCTTTATCGACGGTGCTTTTCTCCGCTTCGGGTCCCGGCGCCGTCACCTTAGACATGCCTGGCGCATCAACGTCAATCATTATTCGATCCACAGTCTTGTCTGACTTACCAACGAAATCCTTGACGATGCGTTCTCCAATCTTCAAGACACGCCGACATGACATTTGCCACACCCCAACACTCACAGACCCTATCGGCGGGATACATCATCCGAATGGTCAGGCGTAGATCGAGATTGACGATGACGAAAGACAGATATGCAGGCAATCAGAAGCAATCGAGACAGAGATAGAAAGATGATGAGACGGTCGGACTGCATACATAAGAGGCAGCAGAAGCACACGTACCTAGCGGCGCGAACGGCAGTGCCAACAACCATTGCGATGGACCAAACCATCCTGGGGGCAAGAAGAACACAGCCTGCTTGCCGTACATCCATCCCACCACATATAGTGAACCCGAGGTTACTAGCCACAACCCGGCCTTGAAGCGGAGTGAATACGACGACTTTGTGGCAGCCATTTTGGTATCTGATCGAAGACGAGGTTTACATGACAGCAATGCATGGGAAGGCGGAATGTAGGAGATAGGACGATAAGATAGCCATTAGTAAGAGAGTGAACAAGAACTAAACTTAGTTGTGCACGTACTGAACTTCTCGAGATCTTCGAGGCCTTTATCGACCTTGCGACGCAGCTTGGCCCATTTTGCAAATTGGTCTTGAGCACTGGTTTGAAGCAGCTCTTGCTTTGATGCTAAGACTTCACGTTTGAGCGCAGAATGTTGTCGGACCGCTGAACGGTGGAAGAGGTATTGATGGATGGCATAAAACTGAAGCCCTAAGGTGAGCTACAATGCCAATAAAGAGCAATATGAGAGACGTACGATGTTAAGCAGTACAGCACTTCCTATCCAATTCACAATTTCAGCGAGGAGACAGAGGAGAAAGATGCTCAATAGTACGGACATGACGTTCAACGACACGAAAGCGTAGCGGACGCTTTTCCGAATTGGGAAGTTTCCTCCGTCATCAAGAAATATTCAACAAGGAATTCCTTATGGAACTGAACTTCAAAAGCAAATCTAATCCTTATTCTTATTCCTATATCAAAATTCGTCGTAAGATTACTTGGTACAAGTTTGGGGCCGACTCCTGGCCAGGCGTGCGTCTAGGCTTGGGCAGAGGGCAAGGTAGCAGGACCTGAAACCAATTCCAGTTGAAATTGTATCTATAGTCAGTTTAAACGTATTGGAGTAATGTCTTTCTGCGTGATCACGAGAATTGCAGAAGCTGAAGCAGCTGTCTCTTCAGGTAAGCTCTTACCGTGGAGAAACGTGTACTTATTGCGTTTTGGCGCCGAAAGCGTAGCGCATTGAACAACCTAGCTCACATCCAGGGCGAACATATAACTGAGAAGCTTACTCCCAGAAAGAATCGATGTCCTCACAGACGAACTGGCCTTTTTACCCATCGGGATCATTGGCACTGAGTTTAACACACCGCGCAAATGTTTCAAGGTTTCAACAGGTTTACTTTATCAGTGGCATGCTATATTTCAACTGGTCGCGACACATGGAACTAGGCAACGGAAACTCTCCATATAATCGAGGATACCGGTCCCATCAAACTCCGTACAGTGACACAACGTTCCTATTCTCAAACCTCTCTAGACTCTGATGTTCACAGGCCAAGTTTGTTGTTCAGCTGTTCAGCAGCTGATATATTATAATTAATGCAACGGATATTCCTCCTTGATTTATTTCTCTCTAAGAACAGCATCAATATGTCGCAAAAATCCAAAGTGCCCGACCCAGCATGATCAGGCAGTATCAAGCCGTCAGATTGGGCCGACTTGATCAGACTGATCAGATTCAAAGCTCCTATCAGACTGATCAGGTTAGTCAAGCTGGTCAGGCATGGTCAGGCACGGTCAGACTAATCAGGGTATAGGTTCAAAAGTTCAAAAATTAATTTCCTTTCTATTACTTCATACTTACTTATTTATTTACTACTGAGTATACATTTCAAATGCCAATGAGTATTTGATATGTTTTATTAGGACTACTCACCTACTGTAAGTTTCAAGTGAAGGTATATATGGTGATTGAGCATCACCAAGTACCATTTTGAGTATTGATCATTGATCATTGCAATTTGATCTCAGCTCAACTGCAGGATGATTACTAGCGATACATTAGGAGCTATTAGGAGCTAATTGTTAAGCCCTGTGCTTACAGTTGTTTGCAATAAAGGTGGCAGAAGTGTGTGGAGCATGAATTCACACCTGCCCATGCTCATAGAAAGGTTCTTTTTTTCCCACTCAAATACTACGATTCAGACCACACTTGTATAAGCTAATAAGTAGAGAAAAATAAGTAGAATTTTATTGCATTGCTAAATAAGCACAATTTGAGGTGTATGAAATTCATAGTTCTGGTGCACTCTGTGGGCTCAATGATTTATACCACTGGAACAGCACGACCTCTGCACCTAGGATACTAATATGTTAGGGATTGATATCATAGGCAAATTTTCACATTGAGATGAGAACCCTATCTGAACCAGGGAGCAAGGGAAACCATGATTAGTGTCCGATGCAGGCTTTGAAAAATTTCTCACTTCTGTCCCCCTTTACAGCATGTCACATGGTTCAGATATGGTCCTCATCTCAATGCACCAATTTTCCTATGGTATCAATTCCCAACATATTAGTATCCTAGGTGCAGAGGTCATGCTGTTCCAGTGGTATAAATCATTGAGCCCACAGAGTGCACCAGAACTACAAACTTTTATACACCCCAAATTGTGCTTATTTAGCAATGCAATAAAATTTTACTGATTTTTCTCTACCTATTAGCCTATACAAGTGTGGTCTGAATTGTAGTATTTGAGTGGGGAAAAAAGAATCTTTCTATGAGCATGGGCAGGTGTGAATTCATGCTCCACGCACTTCCACCACCTTTAAATGGCTGTAAGTGTCACACCATGTGACTTCACTTAACCTCAATGAAGCTTCAGAGAAGGCTACATACACTTCGGAGAGCTTCATTCAACTTCACACCTCACTTCTTCAACTTTGCTTCTCAATCTCTCATCTTCACATCTATACTCTACATCCTTGAATCACATCCTCACCTTTACTTTCGACCACTTTGGCAAAGCCTTCACTATCCACTTTGTTCATCATGTTATTCTGCCTCATGGCATCCTTGAGGATATTATTAATCATCTTCAGCCCTAGTCCTATTGGTCCTCAATGAATCCTCAAACTATCATCTGACACTTTGTCTGTTCCTTTCTGTTCCTTTCTGTTCACTTATGTTTCGTCCCACTTGCTTATCCTTTTATCATGTTATATGTTCCATTCCCTTATCTTTCTTATGGCATATTCTTCATATTACTTTTTGTTTGTTCACTTTATCTTCTGTAAATGTCTTGACCATGTTATATGCTGTTTACTAATTCTTCCAAATCTTTGCTATTCAACAATACACATGCATTCACTTAACTAGTTTCTCTAGTTTGGATATTGTGTATTTCAATCCTATACTTGAGCCTTGTACTCTTCCCTCTACACACCTCTGTTCCTCTGAAAGCCTCTAAATCATTTTATGAAGTCTCCTTACCCTTCACAAACACTTCCCCAAACCTTTGACCTTGGTCCCAAAGTCCTACCCTTCACCCTGAAGTCATACCTTCATTCAGAACATTGGTATTTGACTTCTCTTATATTGTTGGTTCTAATCTGTTCTAAATTAAGGACATATACATTTCAAGAAGGCACAACCCATGTACATTGAAGCCAAGTCCTTTGGTCCTAACTTCCCCTTCCCTAGTTCGACCTTTGCTGTTACTTCAGTCACACTTCAAAAGCTAATGTTTGGATCAGCCCATAACAGTAATAGAGAGAGAGAGAGAGAGAGAGAGATTACAATTAGAAAATATCTAGAAATATGTTTAAAATATTTGTGGCTGTCAGAGTGGTGGAAAAGCCGGCATATAAGTAGGAGGAGTACTTGGGTGAAGAATTCATGGTTCCGAAGGGTCTTGATGGGCCTCGGGAACATAAATAGATGTATTTATTTTCACTTAGTTATCAAAGCGAACAGGGTCACAAAAAATCAGATGGTAGGTCTGGAGTTCCTTTGGAACTATATTTTTGTAGAAAAGTGCATCCTAAGCCCTCCAGATAGAACATATATCCACCTCTATGCAATGTCTAGGCAGGAAGATTAAATATAATGTCTACCTTTTCCCTGAAATGCATTGGCACCTAGAAATGATGGCTGTCTTCTCAGGTCTCCCTACTGTTATGTCACTTCCCTTCCTTTCTAGCTGTGATTATTGGAGTCTATATAGTAATTAGACTACAAATATGTTAGATACATGATTATAGGTAAAATCAATAGAACATTATCTCTTTCCTTGGTTGTGGTTTAACAGCAAGGAAAGAGATGTCAGGGGGCGACCCTAAAAATACTTTTTTACAGTCATCCAGACTCCGCTTCTACACATGTCAACAAACATTCAGAGTCCGAGAACCATTGGTACAGGCACCCAGACTCCGCTCCAACACTGGTCAACAGGATCCTGGAGTCCGAGACCCCTACAGTCATATGTCCAATACTCACTCTCCATCATACAGGAATAGAGATGCAAGCGGACTCCAAGTCACAACTCATCAAGTTCATTCTATGTTTTCAGAGTCTGATTGTAGGCCCTGTTATGGCTGGAGAGCGGGAGGTTAGGATGGATGCAGTGGCAGAGTTCGGAGTCTGCATTCAGGGGCGCAGGTTAGTGTGTGGTCAGGGTAGTCCATATGGTCTTTATTCTGTTATCTCTCATTCCTTGTTCGGGATGTTCATGTAGTCCCCATACTCTGTATTTCTTGGCATCAATGGTTCCTGATTGTTCACAGTATTTATTGGGCTCACACTAGCAGGCAATCCAAGACTTTCTCTTTGGATTTCCCGTCTGCTAGGTGAGATTCCCCCTTTTTGTATTTATTGTCATTTATTGATTTACTTTGGATTTCCCCTCTGCTAGCTCTGATGTGATGTCTGTTGGAGTCTGAGGGTTGCCCTTACAAGAGACATAAAACTTCTGGTTGGTGCTCTGGTGTCTGTGGTTGTGGGTCCCTATATATTCTAACAGTGATAATCATTCTAAAAGTCTTAATAAAGATTTAATAGTACCATTATATATGACTAATACATTCCTATTGTTACAGCACTTTTCATTATGTAAGGTGCCATGCTAAAATACACTCTTACTGCCAGAAATTCAATAATTCTTCAATGGACAGTCAGATTGGCCTTAAACTTGGTGGTGACATCCTCCAAAATACACTTGAGGGCATGATATATGAATTGCACTCAGCTAGTGCAATTTGATGGAGAGAATGCTGTTTAGGTGATACTGAGCAGTTAGATCCAGTTTGCAAAATTTCAAGGATATTCTGCCATTCTAATGGGATATCATTTATATTGCTTGACAGTGCCCTTTATATGATTTTGTTCAAGGGAATCACCAAGTTTGAAGCCAATCTGACTGTCCATTGAAGAATTATTGAATTTCCACCAGTAAGTGTGCATTTTTAGCATGGCACCTTACATAATGAAAAGTGCTGTAAGTGCTGTGCTTAAGTGTCACACCATGTGACTTTGCTTAACCTCCACAAAGCTTTAGAGAAGGTTATATACCTTTGGAGAGCTTCATTTGACTTTGCACCTCACTTCATTTGACTTTATGTTTCACCTCCTCATCTTCGTGTTCACACAACACACCCTTGATTCATATCCTTGAGTTTACTCTTGATCTCTTGGGCAAAGCCTTCACCCAACCACTTCATTCAATCACACTATCTACTCCACAATTCTTGGAGACTATTATTAGTCGACTCTGGCCCTGGCACAATTGGTCCTCAGTGCTTCTCCTATTTTGACAGGTTGACACTTTGTCACATTCATTTCCAATTGATATGTATTGTTTCTGTTCACTTATCTTTTCTTATGGCATATTTCCATAATACCTTTTTGTTTTATTCACTTTATCTTTTGTAAGCACTTTACTAATTCTCTCAAACCTCCACCATTCAATGATACACATATACGCATTGTTTGTATCACTTATGTTGTACTTTGCTCCAGACTTCAAAGTAGTTACTAATTGTAATTCCCTTTTTGGTTGATGGTCTTATAGTATATAAGGACATGTATCTTAGCTAGTTTTCTTCAATCAGAAATTGTGTATATCAATCCCATACTCGAGCCTAGCACTCTTTCTCCTCTATACACCTCAGACCTCTGAAGCCTTTGAATTGAATGCACACTCCTCAGGATCATTTCCAAACTCTACCTCAAACCCTTGATCTTACTCCGAAGTCTTACCTTCATTTGGGACTTCGTTTGGAATTTCAGAATTTGACTTTGCTCTTATATTGTTGGTTCTAATCTGTTCCATATTAAGGACATGTACATTTTGAGAATGCACAACCCACACACGTTGAAGCCAAGTCCTTTGGTTCTAACTTCCCTTTCCTTAGTTTGACTTCATTGTTACTTCAGTCACACTTTGGAACCTATGTATCTTTAGGATTAGCCTATACCACCTATGACCTCTACTGACCTATTCCAAGTCAACTTGTACCTAGCTAGCATTCAACTTGCAATAAATAGCTTTCATCAATCAATTTGATAACCTGGTGACACTCACCCACCATAGGTGTAGCTTTCTATTCAAGTAGAATGTTAGATACACTTTCATTTAGAGTTGAGTGGATTATGGGGCCAGCAACACTAGGTGGTTGCATGTGACAGCAGATTTAGGTGCCAGCTAATAACTGATGGCAAATCGTCCTTTGTGAGTCTGAATTAGGACTGCTCACAAGTCAACCTGTGGATCACCTGGATCTGGATCCACAGGTTTTTAAGTGCTGGGTGACATGGATCTGCAGATCTGAGTCATTGCAGGTTTTCCACAGTTCTACCTGTGGATAACCTGTGATTTTCCTATTGAAACAATGAAAATAAAAGCTAATTTTTTACCTGCAGGTATTATCGTTCTTGTTACGTCCTGATATCTAGGTGTCACTTCAGACTCCGGATATATTAGAACGAAGTAAGTAATTTGGAGTCTGGGTGATATGAACTGAAAGGACTTGGCTTCAACTTATGTGTTGCGCCCTTAACTGTATGCATTGTCCTTATTTCAGAATGAATTTGGAAGAGCAAAGGTTCAGAGTCCGACAGTTGTCACTGTTAGATTGTCCACCATGACTCCTTTGTTCACACATTGTTCAGATGTTTATTGCTTGGATTGTTCTGTTCACCGATTGTGCTAGACTTAGTACAATCGGCTTTTTACTCTCCTTTGTTAAAAGTCCACTTTACTATTTCCCAATTCTTCTGTTCCCTATAAAGTCTTGCAGTAGATAGCGTACCACCTCAGTCAAGTATATCTTCACTGAGGTGAGTTACATATTTTATTTATCCTTTTATTTTATCATTA